>JAJPUD010004549.1:89060-101086 GCA_023553655.1 Myrmecobius fasciatus | reverse complement strand
CTTGTGAATTGAAGCATGCTGGAAAGAATTAGTGGCTGTCTCACCCTTCTTCAACTATACATTTAGCTCAACAGCATTTATTAAGCACCTACTAATATGGGAATATGGTAAATGTTGAGGATATAAAGAAGGGCAAAATCAAAAACAAATACCCCCTGAATGACACTTTTTCTCAAAGACTCACGGTTTAAAGGGAGAAGTAATGTACAAATAAGCATATATGAACACTATATATATGCATATATGTAGATACATATACATATATATATACACATCTACATATATATATATATATGTATTTGAAGGAAAGAATCATGGAGAGCAGAAAGTCCTGGTTAGACAGAAAGTTTTTACACTGTCATTGACCTTGAAGGATCAGAACTGGCCATTGGTCACCTCTGGTCTGGGGAGGCCAGGGACACCAGGTCTGATTGAGCCTCACCTACAGGCTCAGATGGAGCAAGAATGACACAAACTCTTGTCCTTCTCTTGAATGTGCCCGACCTTTTTTGGGCTTTCTTGAAATGAGGAAAGTAAATATTTGGAATTTTCTGAGAGATGGTTATAAAGAAAATAAGCTCTTTCCCCAACTATCTTCCATTTTTATTATTCATGTTTTATATATTCTGTATATACAGATGTGTATGTTCTCTCCTCTGAACCCCATTCTCATTAGAATAGAAGCACCTTGAAAGTCAGGACTGTTTCAAAGAGGCTTCTAGTTGGTACCATAATGCACAGGTCTGGACTTGGAACTCAGTTCAAATTGAATCTCAAACACTTACTATGTGACCCTGGGAAAATAAATCCCTTAGCCTCCATATCTACCCCAGTTTTCTCATCTGTAAAATACAGATAATAATAGCATTTCTCTTCCAAGGCTTGTTGTGAGGATAAAAAGAGCTGATATTTGTAAAAAAAAGTGCTTAGTCCAGGGCCACTCAATATAAAAGCTTATTTCCTCCCTCTCTCTTTACATAGCCAGTGCAAAGCATAACTACGGATATATTATTATTTATCTCTTAATAAATGTTTGTTGTAGCTGTGTGACCCTGGGCAAGTCACTTAACCTCAACTGCCTCAGCTAAAAGCAAAAAAAAAAAAAATGTTTGTTGAATTGGATTACCCTGCCCATCCTCCTGTAGAATGTCAAGTTCCTTGAGGACGGGAACTATTTAATTTTTGTTCTGTATCTCCAGTGTTTCGCATAGGACCTGGAACATAGTAGGTGCTTTATAAATGCTGATTATTTCCCTAAGAGCATAAGATCTGGGATCTAGGGCTAGAAATATCCCTGAATAGCAAGCCACTCCAACGCTCTCATCACATATGAGGAACTCGAGGCATTGGGAAGACAAATGACTCCCTTGCCCAAAGTTATTCAGGTAGCAGACATAGGAGGTAGGATCCAAAGCCAGGTTGCCTGGTCCAGAGTCACGTCCTTGACCACTGAATCCATTGAAATGAAGGAAGGACAGCTTGGAGAGGTACAGTGCCTTCCCAAATAGAAAATGACTGGGACCTCCTCTGCACTTACCTGCTGCGAACCTTTTTTTAATGAGGGAAAACCGGTACCCTGCTCCCACAAGCTCGATGTCACAGCCAGAAAGGGTGCTCCCCTCGCTGGTAAACTGCACGACCAACGGAGAAGGTTTGCTAGGGCCTTCACATAACTGGAATCTCGCCAGCAAAGAGCCCACCCCTCCAAAAGAAAAACAACAATCTATTAGCAGAGGAAAGCAATAATGTAATGACTCCACTGACAAGGTCATACATCTTAAAGTTGAACGTGGCAGTTAAAACTCATTGGGAAAATGGTAGATTTCAATTAGAAGACAGATGATGAATAGCATTATTCTTATTAAAGATTCTAGGCACTAGATAAGGGCATGCGTGATGCACTAGTCACACTGGAGAACTCAGGACATGCAGGCTATTTTTCTTGCCAGTGGCAGATTTAAGTCAGAGGAAAAATTAAAAATATCAGAATGATCCAGGAGTACTCAGGTGTCCAAACATGGGAGGGAGAAATGTGTGTTCGTCTAAGAGCTCTTTTTTTTTTTTTTTTTTTTGCATAGAAGGTTGTCTCTTATTGGGGATGGGTGCAGGGGTGGGGCGGCGTGGAGAGAAGATGGAGAGTGAGAGAGAGGGAAGAAGAGTTGTCTGGGAATCTATAAAAACAATTAGCCAAAAGATAAGCAAGGTGGACTTTTTATTTGCTGATATAGATAGCCAGAAAGTATGACCTTTTTAGACCTAGTGATAGTTATCTTTGGGTTCAAAAGAAAAAGTTCAAAGAAAAGTTATTTCAGGTTTTTTGGAGGGAAGAGGAAAAGAGGAGATGTGGGAGGAGGTCCAAAAATCTGTGCAAGTAGCTCCCTCTGATTGTTAGAGAAGAGGCAGATCATGGGTCAGAAAAGGAGATCATGGAGCTGGTAGGGACCTCAGAGGCCATTTTACAGATGAGGAAACTGAGGAGCAAGGACGTGTCACATATAGGATCATAGATCCAGAGGCTGGGTAATCTAATGCCCTCATTTTACAAATGGGGAAACTGAGGCCCCAGGAAATTCAGTGACTTGCAGGTAGTATTGGAGATAGAATTTAACCTGGATTCTCATATTCTGGAGCCAGACCTCTTCAATATGTGGGCAGCCCAAATGAGTGACTGGTATCTATACTAAGTTGAGGAAAAATAAGGAAAGCCCCAAGCTCCTTGGGTATCCCTGCTTTGAATCAGATTTATGTGATGACACAGACATGAGTCTCACTGGTGACCCCCTCTGATGCAGACTTGCCATTCAACTCTGACCATGTTCCTTAAACTCTCGGAGTCTCAGTTTCTTTTTTTGTAAAATAGATCTGAAAAAAGCATCTACTTCCTAAAGCTGTGAGGACCAAAGGCATTAATGGATGTAAAGCATGCTTTTATTTTATTTTAATTATAATTATTGATTTTAATTATTATTTTAAAATGCATTATCAATATTATTATTCAATATTATAAAATAAATATAAATATTATTATAATATATATTATAAATATAAATATTATTCAATATTATTGGATAAAACAACGAATTACCTCCATTTTCTGATTTTTGAGAGATGTCGGGGATCTTCCACAGTATTCTTTGCTGTTCAGCATTCCTTAAAATAAGATAGGAAACTATTTGGATGTATTCTATGCTTCAGTTCATTGCATCTAGAGGAAATCTAAAATGTGACCCATTGAACTCATTATTTTTTAGCTTAAATCTCCCCTTTTCCAAACTGCCCTGTTTCTCTTACAGACACCACCAGCCATTGAGAATCTTGGGTCAGTTGCCATTATTTCTGTTTCTTTTCTCTCTCTCCTCCTAATTTTTTCCCCCAAATCTTGCCATATCTCCTCATCTGACCCATGCTTCTACTCTCATAGCCCCTAAGTTCTAGCCTTCATTATCTTACTGCAATTGCTTTTTTTTCCCCCCTGAGGT
Source organism: Myrmecobius fasciatus (assembly GCA_023553655.1). Lineage (NCBI taxonomy): Eukaryota > Metazoa > Chordata > Mammalia > Dasyuromorphia > Myrmecobiidae > Myrmecobius > Myrmecobius fasciatus. Next base: position 97,607 of record JAJPUD010004549.1, on the reverse strand, counting down.
GAATCAGGGTTAAGTGACTTGCCCAAGATCACACAGCCAGGAATTGTTAAGTGTCTGAGGCCAGATTTGAACTCAGGTCCTCCTGACTTCGGGGCTGGTGCTCTACCCACTGCACCACCTAGCCACCCTTGCAATTGCCTCTTAATAACTTCCTAGTCTTTCTTCCTTCATCCATTCTACTCATAACTGACAGCCTTTTTTCTTAAGCCCAGATGAACATGTGACTCCCCCAATTCAATCAACACCTATTGCCTCTAGGGAAGAAAGCAACTCCTTTGTTTAGACTCTAAAGCCCTTTAAAACCTGGTCCCAGAATACACACTTTTGCAACTCCATGGGCATCTCTTCTGGACTCTGAGCCAAGTAGACTGGCTTTCTCTCTGTTCCTCACCCATGCCCCTCCCTCTCTCACCCCCATTCCTTTGCCCTAACCTACAATGCACTTTCCCTCACTCTACCTCATGGACCCCCCTTTTCTTTAATGTGCAAACCAGGTATCATCCAGAATGGGGGTTCCCTTCCCATCAATGCACCTCAGAATCCCTCCCTTTTTGCGTGATTTTCCAGCACTGCTGTGGATCACAAATTCACTATTCTGTGTCCAATCTGGCCTTGAGGCTTTCACAAATTAGCCAATGTGGTTCTAGGTTAACAGGATCTCGTCCTGGGCCAGTACCTAGAACTTTTCTAGGTGTCACTAGTACAGTTTTTAAGAATTGAGAAACAAATCCCAGAATCGCAGATAAAATCTGACAGTCAGAATCTGAATCTAAAATCTTGAAGTCTGACGGACTGCCCATCAATAGACATTTATTTAGCACCAACTGTGCCAGGCAATAATTTCCCATTCCACTATTTCCTGTTGCTTTTGTTAAAAAAAAATAGAAACAAACTAGAGTATAATTTTATTGGAATAAAGGGTTCTCACTGACGCCATGACCCTGTCCCAATGCATGCTGGTAAATGCTCTGAGGCCTAAAAGTGTAAGAGCATTTGTCGGGGCTCCGAGAGGCTCTCGCAGACCACACATGGCACAGGCAGGTCTGGTCGGTTGGGAAATGACTCAGAAACCTTCTCAGAGTCACCCCTTAGCCCTTGGCTTCTTGCCTTGCAAGTTATTACTGGGAACAAAGCACCTGAGCTGGTGGACGGAAAGTCCCGTTAACATATTGCCTGATTCAAGAGAAGGACACTAAGAAGGATGCCCAGAGCCTTAACTACTCCATCGCCTTTCTACTTTTTCCAAGCACACGGGAAAGTGGGAGCCCGATTCCCGGCACGTTCTGGAGGGCAGCGTCCTAGCCCTTCTAGCTCTTTCACCCCCCCACCCCAAGGGGACCTCCTAGTGCAGAGGGAGGCAGAAAGGGTCTAGGAGACGGCGCTTCCCTACCAAACAGCAGGGGGCAGCACCGCTTGAAGTTTGGTGACTCCGCCATCAATGGGGACGAGGAACTGGACATTGTTGAGGGCGACGGGGGTGGTCATGGCGTCCGTGTTGTACTTGTAGTCGATGCGAAGGTCAGTGCTTGCTGCCTCACACCTCCAGTTCACTGCCAAGTTCAGCGGGGTGGACTGGATGCCCTGGGCAGATACCTGGTCCCAAAATACAGAATCAGGAAAAAGAGGAGGAGGAAGGGCTCCTTCCTAGACCTTCCCGATCGCTCTGCCTCCTCCGGATCGCTAGGATCTGCTCGCGAGTAACCTGCGGATCCCAAGACTTTGGAAACTGATTTCCTTTAGTTGTGAGGATCAGGTTATATTCCGTATTTTGTAGACATTAAAGTGGTACATGACTATTATTTAGCCAAAAAATGAGTTAATGGGATCTTTTGCTGCTCTGAGGGACCGAGGAAGGTGATCGGCTGCCTATAATCTGTCCCCACTCAGACCCCACTGGGAATCTTGTGTTGGTTTTGGGTGCCAATGTTTTTTTTTCCCTGAGGCAATTGGGGTTAAGGGACTTGCTCAGGGTCACACAGCTAGGAAATGTTAAGTGTCTGAGAGGAGATTTGAACTCAGATCCTTTTGACTTCAGGGCTGGTGCTCTATGCACTGCGCCATCTAGCTGCCAACATTTAAGGAATACATGGATAAACTGGAGAGTAGCTGGAGAAGGCAGTCAGGAGGGGGAAGGGCTTTGAGGGCACCGTGTCTGAAGATTATCTGGAGGACATGGGAAGGTGTATGCTGGAGAAAAGAAGATCGGGACAGAGGGAAAGCACGGCTGCTACCTTCATGGAAGAGACTCTAGCTCTGGGAAGACCGGGACAGAGGGAAAGCACGGCTGCTACCTTCATGGAAGAGACACTAGCTCTGTCTGTCCTGCTTCAACCTCAAGGGCTGAGCCAGGAGCAGCGAGGAGATGTTGCAAAGGAGCAAAGTGGGGCTCGAAATCAGGAAGAACAAGGAGAGTGGCCCCAAAGTGGAAGGGCTTGGGCAGAGGCCTTCAACCAGAGCCCAGGCAGCCATTTACCAGGAAGGGGAAGCTGGGGATGGGCTGAGAGGACTCCCAGAGCCCCGCCGCTTCTGGGGGCTCTCGCCCCCTTTGTTTATGGGAGACAGGGAGCTATTCGCTTAGAATTCTGGGCTTTCAGCTGTGCCCTAATTGGCCATTTGGAGAAGGTCTCTACCCGGACAGTCGCATCTCACCTGATACTTGAGCATGTCCACATTATAATACGTCGCCTGTGGTTTTTGCTCCGATACTTTCTTTAGGTGAGTCATCAGATTTGGCATGTTTACCCAGAATTCCTTGGTGTTGGCGTCACATTGGGCATCATCGCTATTCAAAGGGGGAAAACAGCTTGAGTTTCTAAATCATGCAGACTAAAAGCACCCCGCATGCGCACAATCCACCCAGAGAAACCCTGAGGCACACATGCACGTGCCCATGGGCACTGCCAACAGCCTCTGTCTTTGACTTATGTCGGGAAATTCTCAGTTTTCCCATCTGTAAAATAGGGATCAATGCAGCTGATTTCTAAGCTGCCAGTTAGGTCCCATTCTGTGAATTCTGAGCAAATGGATGGTTTTGATACCTAGGTAGGACATGTTTAGGACAAAATACAAGTTCATCCAGTCAGCATTTAAAGCTCTCTAAAATCAACTTTGCACCTACCTTCCCAGTCTCAATGTGGTTTCCTGTTGGGTCACCTGGCTGACTAGCTGGTTCCCAAATAAGTCATTTTCTCCCCTACATCCAGAGTTTGCACAGGTGAGCACTCCCTACTCAGGTCTGCCTCTTAGGACTCCAAGCTTCTTTCTTTCTTTTTCTTTCTTTTCTTTTTTAACTGAGGCACTTGAGGTTAAGTGACTTGCCCAGGGTCACACAGCTAGGAAGTGTTAAGTCTCTGAGGCCAGACACTTTGGAGCTCAGGTCCTCCTGACTTCAGGGCTGGGGCTCTATCCACCTAGCTGCCCCTCCAAGCTTCTTGCAAAGCCCGGTTTAGGTGCCACCTTTCTGACTCTTTCCAATTGCACACATTCTAGAACTCTTCAAATAAGCCTATGTTATCCTGAATTTACCTTATTTCCTCTCATCTGGAGACATTTTGTATGTCTCCAATAGAATGTAAACTCCTGGAAGGCAGGATTGTTTTTGTCTCTGTATCTCTAGCATCTAATAAAGTGGTTGGCATGCAGTAGGTACTTAATAAGTGTTGGCTGAATAGAATAAGGACATCTGTCTCATAAGGATCATGACCAACTTGACAAAGGTTTTTGGAAGTTGACTAGTTAGACTTATTAAACCTGATGATAACAAACAGTTGCAATTAAAACTAAATCCTTGAGTGATCCCTATTAGATCCAATTGGATCAGGAGAAGCTAAAATCTCTTGTTAACATTGCCAAAATTTCATCTTCATTTATCCCTGATCTGGGAAAATATTTCTTCAGATTTAGAGTTTTGTTATAGTTTAATAATAATAACAACAACAACAGATATTTCTATAATACTCTAAAGTTAGCACCCATAAATGATGGGAGAATGTAAGTTAAAGACTACAAATATTATACTCATGTAATTCATGAGGATCAAGAATAGCATTTAGGTATTGATGGGGAATAAGAAATTAAATTATGAGATAGAACTCAGCCTTCTGGCCCTTCCAATCCTTTCTCTACTGCACCATGTTCTTTAAAGAAGAAAAGAACAGTAGTAACTATATCATAAATAGCCACTACATGGTGAATAGTACCCACATAGTCACCCTTCTCAGTCCATTCAGATTCTACAGTATTGGGTCATTTCACTTGGCAATCTGAAAGGAAGGGAGGGAAGAAGAATGGCTAGAGCCCAGCAAGACATCTCTACCTGGGGAGATCAGCTGTCTAAGGGTTGGCTTGAGGCAATGTGTAGTCTCCAGCTCATATTCAGTTTCTCCTTGATCTAGCATCCTAGGATCATTCTAGAACCACAGCTTTAGTTAGATCTGGAAGGGAATTTCGAACCATTTTGTCCAAACTCCTCATTTCCCAGATGAAGACATAGGTTCTGAAGAGATCAGGATTCGTGTCCAGAATCACAAAGATATGGGGTGCACAACAGGATTTAGTCACCTGACTCTCTTTAACTATTTCCCCAGACTGTAATGCTCTGGGAGAAACTGAGGCAGTATCACACAGTGGAAATTAAGTAATGCTTTATTGATGTTAATTGAGAGTTCAGAATCCATAGCTATGGATCAATACTGGTGGGACTCATGTCTCAAAGCATGCAATCCAGCCCAGAGACTAACACACAGCGATGTCAGCTGACTGAATACAAAGTACTCAGTACTTCATTGATGGGGAACACTAGTTTTTATAATCTCCATGGCCCAGGGGGAAACAAAGAACTCATGGGAACAGCTGAGCACATCTGGTGTCCAAGGAAACCATAAATTCAGTTCTGACAGGTTAAGGAGTGAGGATCCTTGAGACAGAACTGGGCAGAAAAAGACTACAGATAAGGGGGATGTCGAGGCTGGCCACTTGGAGGTTTCATGATTACTTTGGAATGGGAGTCCAATTATTTCTGAAGGTCAGGAAGTGGTAACTGCTATTCTGGGACAGAGCAATTAAGGGAGACTGAAACAGCAATTAAGGGAGACTGATACTGCAACTGAGGGAAACTGAGACAGCAACTGAGGGAGACTGAGACAGTAACTGAGGGAGACTGATACTGCAACTGAGGGAAACTGAGACAGCAACTGAGGGAAACTGAGACAGGCACAACAAGACACGTGAAAAATAAAAAAAAAGATATAAATAATGAAATAGAAAATACAAATAAAAAAGCTAAAAATAAGGTGAATAAGATCACTGTTGCTCTGTCTGTCACCCTTGAAAGCAAAACTCTAAGACCATAATGGTCAGCAGTCTTCCTAGAACATGACTACTGTTTGAACACCTACATGCATGGAATTATTGCACACTTATGTCCATAGTAAGAATGTACCTAAAAACAGAGGCAACATGGCTTAGTGGGTAGAGAACCAGGAATCAGGAAGAACTGGGTCGAATTCTACCTTATACATTTACTAGCTGCACGACCTTTACTTCTCTGCAATTCATTTTTAAACGGGGATGACATTAAGACCTTCCTCCTAGAGTTAGTGGGATGATCAAATGACAAAACAGATGGAATCATAAAGCAGTTTGCAACCACTGGTGCTACAGAATTCTGTGCCGTCATTACCATCATCATCATTATTATTACTAGAAGCATTGTATGAGAATACATCTATACATACATAGATATATGCACAGGAAAATATCACTAAACACATCTATATAGCAAATACTCAATAAAACATAGTACAATTTAAATTTAGCAAAGGACAGACCAGTCTAAAATATCAATGACTACATGTGTGTGTATATATACATACATATATATGAATGCAGTTTTTATTATTTTCAAACATAATAGTTCCAACCATGCAAAAACAATATTGTCAAGGATAGGCTTTTAGGGGCTCTGTTTTAATAAACATTTGAGAATGCTTTAAAAATGGTTAACTCCACACAGGTCTCTATCTCTAAAGCGTTTGGGCTTTACACTAGATTACCAGCATCTTGAGGTCAGGGGCTGTCTCTCGCCTCCTTTTGTACCCCTAACACTTAGCACAGCTGCCTAATGAATCTTTACAGATTGATTGTTATCAACAATTAGTCTCTTAAATACTTTCATTATCCCTCCTTTTTGCATAATTAACTTTCCTTAGCTAATTGGACAGAGGGAACTTTCCATTCAGAGAAATGACCAATTTGCTGACATTTAGAGTTCTCCAAAAGCAGAAAAGGCTGCCCTGGAAAGGAATGGATTCCTCCTGCCTGGAAGTCCTTAGACTGAGGCTTGATGAACACCCAACCAGGGGGCCATGGAAGGGCCGTGCAGAATTACAGGACACCCATTTAGAGCTTGGAGAGACGTTAGTGCAACAACCTCATTTTAGAGATGAGGAAACTGAGCCCCAATTTGGTCACACAGCTGTTAAGTGTCCGAGGCAGGGCATCCTGATTCTAACACTCCAAGGGCTTGGCCACCCTGCTGCCCAGATGAGGGCTGAGATTCCACCCAATTCTGGGTTTCCGACATTGTGGTTTGTGGAGGCTTTGCCCATTGAACGTGGAGATCCCTCTGACCTGGAAAGAACTCATATATGGTCAAAGTGATACTCCATGTCTTCCCTTTGAAAGAGTTCTGAGAAGATACCAAGATACTGATCCCCAAGGGGACCACCAGCTCATGGATGGTCCATACCAACTCATGAAGAACATTTCCCAGGGCAAAGTTTGGGGTACAACCTGTGCTGAGGATGTGCCGACATTAAGTGAAATTATCTAGTCTTACAAGTCAGGGTTAAAGTAATTATTATTATAGAACCCTAAAATAATTCTGGCATCTGGGGAAAGGAACACAAATTTGTAAAAGGTTTTGTGTGTGTGTGTGTGTGTGTGTGTGTGTGTGTGTGTGTGTGAAGGAGTCCTGTGGGATAGAAGACCATGTGATTGGAGAAACCCTTGGAATATCCATCTTAGAGAGAAAAGCCAGAGAAGCTCAGGCTCAGGGGCCGAGAAGGAGGGAAGCAAGCAGGTATATGGAGAAGAGGAATCTGCTCATATCCTAATTCAATTCATTATTCTTTCTAACTATTGAAGGACTACAAGTATTCTTTTTTTTTTCCTGAGGCAACTGAGGTTAAGTGACTTGCCCAGGGTCACATAGCTAGGAAGTGTTAAGTGTCTGAGGCCAGATTTGAACTCAGGTCCTCCTGACTTCAGGGCTGGTGCTCTATCCACTGCGCCACCTCGCTGCCCCAGGACTACAAGTATTCTTGAAATTTGGTGCCCTTGAACAAGCCCCAACTGTTCTGCCCTAGTTATGTTTCTGTTTGTTAGGGATTTGGACTGGACCAGAACTCTTAGCTAAGGAGACTCCTTCTAGCAATTCAAATTGGCACTAGGTCTATAACATAATAGCCCCAAGGAGAGGGCTGCACTGAGGTGTCAAAAGCCTGTGCCCATTGACAAGAAGCACTCTTGAGTGCCCCAGGAACCAGATTAAGTTGCAATTGGGAAATGCTTAACAAAATAAATAAAAATACAATAGAACAAAACTCTTATTAATCCCTGTGGGTTTCTAAGTCAATGTGTGGCTCACCAGGATCTTTTTGGGTTCTATGGTTTAGTGGCCCCGTTTCTATTGGAGTCTGACATATGGGAGGAGGACACTGAGAGTGTAAAAGGCTTGTCCTGGGTCACACTGCCAGTATCGGTTAGAGGCGAAACTGGAATCCACATTTTCCTTGTTCTATGGTCAGTCTTCCTGGAAATTTCGGATTCTGCCCTTGGCTAAGTAATTAATAAATGTTCTCTCTCTCTCTCTCTGTATCTCAGTCTCTCTGTCTCTCTGTGTCTCTCTATGCCTCCATCTCTCTTTCTCTGTCTCAGTCTCTCTGTCTCTCTCCATCTACGTCTCTCTCCTTCCCCCCCCCTCTCTGTCTCAATCTCTGTCTTTGTCTCCCTCTGTCTTTCTCTGTCTCTGTTTTTGTATCTCTCCCCATACCCTTTCTGTTCTAGCTCCCCCTCTAGTCTACCTATCAACTATACTAAAAATCTTTTATTTTAATAACAAAAGAAAGCATTTCTATTTTCCTTACTAGATTGAAAGATGGATGGGAGGGCAGGGACCATGTTTTATAGCTATATCTCCCCTGCATTGATAGTTAGTATTTAATACATTTTTTGTTCCTGCTGTTGTTGTTAAAAGACTTGCCCAATCTGTTTTAATCTTAACATTTTCACTTACTATCTGGGTCTCTAGAAATGTCATTGCCCATTTTGATGCCTCAGTTTCCTCCTCTGTAAAATGAAAGCATTGGATCAGATGACTCTACGCTCCCTTTCATCCCAAAATCTGTAATTTGAATTTGAATTGTACTGGAAAAAATATCCCAGGCAACATCATTTCCAAGAGTCACTTTTCTGTTTTGGGGTAAGTACAATTTCCAGAGAGTATTTATTTATTTGTTTTTAGAGTGATTGCTTTTTTTTTTTTTT
>JAJPUD010004549.1:67966-88960 GCA_023553655.1 Myrmecobius fasciatus | reverse complement strand
CACACACACACACACACACACACACACACACACACACACACACACTCTTCTCCCTGATCTGACAGCCTTTGTGCCAGCTGCTACTCTTAGCAACAGCTGCTCCCCGGCTGAGCTACCGAGCACTAGCCCACCCCCGTCTCTGAAGAGCTGTAGAAAATGGTATTTACCAGCAGAGAAGTTGGGGGTTTGGCAGGACGTGTTCTAACCTGTTGAAATTCACCACTCGGAAGGTCAAGGTGGCCGGGGAGGGATTGTTGGCAAAATGTCTGGTGATGCCGGCGGGGAACGACAGCACCATCTCTCCCGTGATCTTCACTATGCACCTGGGAGGACAAATACAGGGGAGGCAAAGAAAGGGGAGCCAGGTTAGAGAGCACGGGATGGACAGGCTGTTTCTCGCCCAGCTCGCCATCCCAAGATTCTCCGAGCTGAAAGGGGCCCGGGGGGCAGCCCGCCCGACGTGGGGCTCCGAGTGAATCAGCCTGCCATATACCCACCGGTTTTCTAGACCTCCGGGGAGGGGGAAACCCCTCCTTCCCGAGGCGATCCAGTCACCTCTAAGCCTTAGGATGTGATTTGGAGGGTGTTTTTTTAATTTATTATTTTTTTTTCAGGACATCAAGCAGGCTGCCCATTGACTCTGCATCTGTAGTTGACCACATGGCTGCTATTCTCTCATATGACAGCCCCTTCCTTTCCTTGAAGACTGCCATAAAGTCTTTTCATCTCAGAATTACAGAATTTGAGAGTGGGAAGAAGTCTCAGCAACTGTCCAGTTTACTCTATATAGCAAAGAAAACTATGCTATAATGTCCCTTGCAATGCTTGAGAACCTCTGAGGAGGAAGATCCACCCCAGAGGCAGCTGTTTCACTTTGGGACAAACAGGGATGGTTTTCTGACATGGAGCCCAAACTGGCTTCCTTTCAACTTGGACTCCTGGCTCTATTTTCTGGGGCCAAACAGACCAAATCCAACTCCTCCACATATAGCCCTTCAAATGTTTGAGGTAGCTGTCATGTCCTGCCCCAATTTAAAGGTCCTCCTTCAATGGTTCCTCATGTATCAAGACCTTCACCTTTCTGGTATCGTTCCTTTGAATTTCAATTCAATTTGGGGAATGGTCTCTAGTTTATCAAGGATCAGCAGGTATCAAGGGTCTTAGTCTGTTTAGTAGGCAGTTGGTTGGCTGCTGTCCCTCATTCTCCAAGAGGACCAAAATGAAATCACTTTAAGTCACATTATCTTGTGTCTGAGTGGCTGATTACAGCAATAAAGCTGGAATATTCTGCCAAAGGTTGGACACAAATATCTGGGGGTGAACACTGGAAATGGTTTCCTAACTTTATGCTTCTCTCATCTCCTAGGCAGTAGACACTTAATAAATATCCATTTTATTGACTGATTATGTTGACTTTCCAATTTAGATTAGTAACTCATTTTGTTTTCTTTCTTTGATGACTTAAAAAAAATTTCCCTCAGTGAATTTAATTCCATCAGTGGAAAGAAGACCCCAATTTAAAGTCTTTTACTGGTGCTTGGGGCATTGAGAGAGTTCAACAGCTTGCCCAGGGTCATAAGTCAGTATGGGTCAGGGATGGGATTTGAACTCAGGTCTTTTAGAATTTTAGAATTCACCACCAGCAGTTGATCTGCTACCTGAGGTTGTCTCGAAGTTCCTTTGTTGATTTTTGACTGAAAGATTGGCCCATGGAAACAGCCCGTGCAATCACTTCCACAAGTTAATATTTACTCATTTAGAGTACTTATCCTGCCCTAAAGGGAGTCAGCATGGAAGGATAATCCAGCTTGCTTGAGAAGTGAGCAAATAATAATTCTGTGATGGTTTCATGACCTTTTGTAACTGGCATCTTATAGCAAAATGTATCTTAGCCTGCCCACGGTCCAGATAGGCTTTTTTCTTAACAATTCAAAAGAATTTGGCAACGCTTGAGTCATTTTCCACTTACCTCTGACTCTTCATGACCCTCCTTTGGGGTTTTCTTGGCAAAAATACTGGAGTGGTTTGTCATATCCTTCTCTAGGTCATTTTATAGTTGGGAAAACTGAGGCAAACAGGATTAAGTTACTTGGCTAGGGCCACATAGCTAGTAGAGCAGAAAGGGTTGGTGCAGTGCCATATGGCAACCACGGGAGATAGCATGTCATAGTGATTAGTGTTGGACTTAGAAGGACATGTGTCCAGATGCTGCCTCTGATACTTACTAAATGTGGAAAATTAGGTAAGTGACTTTAATTTTCTCCCAGTTTCCCTATGGTAAAATGTGGGTTACAATACATTTAGCAGAGATTCCCCCCACCCCCGGTTGTTTCGGGGCCCAATGAAGACAATGTATGTCAAGTTCTTGGCAAATATTCAAGTACTATATTAGAGTTGCCTCCACTGAAAAAAACAGACCTCCTGACTTTAATCCCCAGCATGGTGCTGTTAATAATATCAATGATATCTGGCATTTATTATTATTATTATTATCATATATATATCCATATGCATGGATATATATATATATATATATATATACATATCTCTCCCATATATATGTGTATATATATATATGTATATATATATATATATATATCACAGAAGTCTCCTCCACTACCATATGAATTCTTCCTTTATTTTCAGCACCAAGAATCCAACTGAGAACATGGTCACTGAAGTAGGAGGAGGTTGATCCAGATGCTGGAAAGGGCAATGAGCCAGAATAAGTTTTGCTGATGTGTGTGGGTATCCAGTCAGGAAAGAAGGGAAGGATCACCACAGCTGTGTTGGAAGTCGCTTTCCTCTGGGACCAGCCTTCTACCACTTCCTTCATTTGGACTGACCCATGGGACTAATTGATTTCTCTCTGTGATGGACTAGAGAGAAATCCACCCCCTGTGTTTAGATGGGAATAATGTCAGAAAGATTCTGGTGCAGGAGATGAATGGAATCAAGCCTCTAATGGAGGCTGCTCTTCTTGGCTTGGTGAGCAGCCCCACTTTCGCCATCATTCTGTATCCCTCCTACTAGAACTATGCTGAAAGTCATACATGCTGTCCTTTGAGGGGGCAGTATGGTATCAGAGTAAAGGCACTGGATCCGGGTTCAAATCCTCCACTACCCACTCGCTAGCCAGGTGACTAGGAGAATTAGGAGTATCCTGGTAAGCTGTTAAGTCCACCTTTGACATTTTATAGCTAATGGAGAAGTTACTTGTTCCAAGTTACATAAATATTAAATGTCATCTGAGTCAGTCTCTGAGAAATAGCCACTTGGAGAAAAGGACTTGGGGAGAAAACAACAGTTCTGAGAGGACTGAGGAAAAATATTTACTGGAAACAAAAATTGACTAAATATGGTATTTCCCAACAACTAAAATAAAGCATCCAAATGAATCTGGCAAAACTTCAGTCGTTTTTCAGTCAAGTCTGAATACAAATGTGTTACATCTATGTGTAACTCTCTATCATATATATATATACATATATATATATATATAATGTGTATCCATATGTATCCATGTATATGTCATGTCTATATATATGTGTATGTGCCTGAACATGTGACCATTGACGTCCATAGCTAGGAAACCATGGCAACTCCACCTTTTTGGTGTATATGGTTCAGCAGTCTATCGCCTATTTGAGATGTGGCCAACAGAAATCTGAATGCTGGTTTCTCACCCTGAGACAGAGAGAGTTGCATTAGACAAGGAAAGTCTGTTTTGGAACTTTTTCCTCTGAAGCATCAGGCTGGGGACAGAGACAGAAAGGGCCAAAGAAACAAGAGAATGACAGAAATCTCGGAGATTGTCCCCCTGTTGCTTGAAGAGACACCATCTCTGCTCAGCCTAGCTGGGTAGATGGCTTATAGAGCAGCGGTCCAATGAAGAGCTGAGAAGAGCACTTGGCTCCCTGATCATCTGAGCTCTGCACTTGCTATTGGGAACTGAGCTGACTAGAGGAAGAAAAACTTTGGTGAGGGGAGCTGAATGGAGGAAGAAGGGTATTCTGCTGCTTCACAGAGGTGGTTCAGGAAAACGAGAAGCTTATCTACTTTGCTATTACTGCCATTACTATAGATAGCTTATATGTAATTGACAGTAATGGCAAAGTAGGGGATTATCTTTTGGTTATGAGTTGGATGAAATGGCCGTTAAGGACCCTATCTATTTTATCAACATCTTAATCAAATTGAAAATATTATGATTTTGAGATTTCTAAATGCTTACTCAAACCTTGCTTGTGGATTCCCAGAGAGGGAGAACCCCTGCCTCCTGAGGCAGCTCCTTAAATTTGGGGGCAGCTCTTTATATTAAGAAATTTTTCCTGACATCAAACCCAAGTTTTCTTTTCTGCTAGTTGGACAGATACAAACTTTTTTTTTTTTTTTTACTTCAAATGAGGTCTCAGAGGTTGAATATCCACATATAAGATATGGACGAAATTGAAGCTCAAAGCCAGTTGCTATTTCAGGAAGTTCAAATGTGGGAGCTGTTGGAGGATGCCGGCTTTTCATTTTTATCAAAACCTGTATATTTATATGTCTCAAACAGTCACGAAGCTTTGAAGATTAAAGAGCAAAGTCAATGGACTCAGAAGCAAATGTTTCTCAAATACCTTTTCAGGCTGGGGATCAAATACAAATATTATACATAGAAGTTTGACATTTATGGATAATCTGGGGAGATTAGGCTCCAACCCTGAAGGCATCATTCATGCTGGTTGCCCAGGGGAACCTTAAAACTGAAGCCAGACTTTAGATGCTCAAGGTTTCAGAAGAAAGAAAAAACATGTAATGATCAGTTACATAACAAGAACTACCAAAAACATACAGAGGTCTCAATCATAATTATATATAATCAGTAAAATTCAAACAAACAACATAGCTAAAAGAGATGTTACTGTCATTTTAGATTCTTTGTAACCCCATTTGGGGCTTTCTTAGAAAGACACTGGAATGGCTTCCCATTTCCTTCTCCAGCCCATTTTATAGATGAGGAAATTGAGGCAAATGGGAGTAAGTGACTTGCTCAGAATGACACAGCTAGTGTCTGAGGCTGGATTCGAACTAAGGAAGATGAGCATTCCTGATTCTGGGCCCAATATCCTGTATACTATGGCACCATCTAACTGCCCCCAAACAGACAGACTCAACAAATAAATTTCAGGCTGTCCACTAAGCCAATGAAGACAATGTCATCGTGTGTGTGTGTGTGTGTGTGTGTGTGTGTGTGTGTGTGTGATGGGATGGGGGAGGGAGCAGACATGAACAAGTTTAACCATCAAAACCCAAACTGCATCCCCTCCTCCCTCCACACACACTTACTTGCCAGGAAAATCCACTGACGAGGATTTCATTAAGTCCACAGCTGTAAGCTAGGCTCGCTTGGCAGTGTATTTTTCCTGCTTGGATTTTTAATTGCATTGCAGATTAATCCCACACTATTCTGAAAACAAATGCATTTGTGATGCTGAGCCCAATATCTCCTTTCTGATATGAGGGAAACAAATTCATGGGAGAAAGCAGCCCCTTGGGACACGTTGGGTTGGGTAATGCTGCATTTCCCTCAAGTTACTGTTAATGCTTTCCTTGCTCCTTAAAAGACCTGGGGAGAAGAGATAACTTGGGTTGGGGTGGGAGGGAGGGGGATCATAATTGCTCTCTTCAAGCATTTGAAGGGAAAGCCTGGGAGAAGGATTAGAGTTGCTTTGCTTGCCCCTAGAGGGCAAAACTTATTGCTGTTTCTTCACTCTTGGTCTGAGGACCAATGAGGATCATGAGGGTGATGTCTTGATTTTTCTAGTGAAGTGGATTTAAATGAGTTAGAGTTGTACAAAGTCATCAGCCTCCTGGATAAAGAGGTAAGATGATGTGTAGAAAGGACACTGAAGTTGGGATTACCGTAGGGGGGAGAAGGGAGGAAATATTAAGTACCTACTATGTGATTATGTTATAAATGTCATCTCATCTGATGGTTGGAAACTTGACTTTTCTACTGATTTCTTGTGCAATGGTGGGAAGGCATTTAATGTTTGCCCTTCTGGAAAATCTAGTGGGGAGATTTGATGACCACTAAATTCCCTTTCAGTAGCAACTAATGCTTTAACCAAATTAATTCACACATAAATGCGTTGTGCTCTGCAAACCTTAAAGCCTATATAAATGGTGACTGTTGTTATTGCTATTTTATTTATGATCCTCTGACTACTAGGCTTCTAAATTGCAAAGGAACATGTCAAGAAATAAACACCTCAACTTTCTAACCATTGGAACTGTCCCAAAGTGTCCTGGGCTTCTTGAGCACCTTGGAGACTTTTAGGTAGAGATTGGATGGAGGATTGTTGGGCTTGAAGTTAAGGGGATTCTTATTTTATTATCTTATTTATCTTATTATCTTTATTCAGATAACCAGTTGGATTAACAGCATTCAAAATAATGATATCAAAATTTTAAGAGACGGACGTGACAATGGAGATTATGTCCTTTGTTTAACCGTGCCCAGAACATGGACATCATCAAGGGATCTATCAAACAGGGAGGGCAATGCTTCCATCTGGAACGGCTGTCAGGGGAGATGTCCCAGCCAGAATCGAAGAGTCCCCCCTTTTAAGAGGGATGCTCTCCAGATGTACAAGCTTATTGATGATAGGGGGTGAGTGACATGAAACTCTGGAACTCAGGGAGAGTGAGCTACCATCCACATTGTTGATCTGCTTTCGTGACTGTTATTTGTTGCTTCTCTACCCCCTGTTCCTCATGCCAATATATTGGAGTTCTATGGAGGAATGGGTAGAGTAGTAGCCCCTAAGTCAGGAGATGTGCTTTCAAATGCTACCCCCTGACACATAATAGCTGTGTGACCATGGGCAAATCATGAAGCCTATTGGGGTCTCAGTTTCCTTACTTGTAAAACAAGTTGGACTCAATAATTCTTTCGAGTTCTAAGACATTATTACAGAGACCAAAAGTATTTTTCGTTTTGCAGCAAAACAAAATACTTCTGGATTTCGTGACAATGTCTTGTTTAACAAAGTTTTGCAAGGGTGAATGTTGAAAACTATCTTTGCACGTATTTGGAAAAATAAAATGCTATTAAAATTTTTAAATAGCAATGTCTTGTTAATCGTGAAATCCTCTTACCTTGAAATGCAAATTAAAACAATTTGTAGGTACCACCTCACACCTCTCATTTTGTTTCCATAATGGCAAATGTTGGAGGGGATGTGGGAAAACTGGGACACTAATACATTGTGGGTAGAGTTGTGAAATGATCTAACTATGCTGGAGAGCAATTTGAAACTATGCCCAAAAGGGCCATCAAACCTTTAATTCAGCATTGTCTCTATTGGGTCTGGATCCCAAAGAGGTCATAAAAAAGGGCAAGGGACCCCTATGTGCAAAAATGTTTGCAGCAGCCCTTTTCGTAGTAGTAAGGAACTAAAAATTGAGTGGCTGCCCATCAGTTGGAGAATGGCTGAATAAATTATGGCATATGAATGCTATGGAATATTACTGTTCTATAAGAAATGATCAGCAGGATGATTTCAGAGAGGTCTGGAGAGACTCACAGGAACTGATGCCGAGTGAAACGAGAGAATCAGGAAAACATTGTACACAGCAATAGCAAGTTTGTGCAATGATCAACTATGACAGACTTGGTTCTTCTCTATGGTTATAGTGATCCAATAAACTTTGGATGGAAAATGTCATCCACATCCAAAGAGAGAACCATGGAGACTGTAAATCAACATATGTTATGTTCACTTTTTCTTTTTCTTCTGTTTTTTTTTTCTCCTGGTTTTTCTCTTTTGTTTTGATTTTTCTCTCCCAACATGATTCATAAGGAAATATGCAAAACAAAGAAATGTATATGTATAACCAAAAATGTTATTTTTACATGTAACTGGAGAAAGTAAAAATTAAAAAAATCCTCTTACCTTTACTAGCTAAGCTGCCTATTATTTGGCTAATCAGATTTTTTTGGAGCTGGGTGTCAGGAATGCCATAGTAAACATTCAAAGTTGAAAAATTAGGGATATGGGGCAGCTAGGTGGTGCAGTAGATAGAGCACCAGTCCTGAAGTCAGGAAGACCTGAGTTCAAATCTGGCCTCAGACACTTAACACTTCCTAGTTGTGTGACCCTGGCACGTCACTTAACCTCAATTGCCTCAGCAAAAAAAGCAAAAAAAAAAAAGCAAAGCAAAGAAAAATTAGGGATATGAATTCTCCTGACTAGAGCTGACTTAGTGATGATAGGGCTAAGTTTGGGGCTTACTTGCTGGGGTCGGCTCCTTTGAAATAAGCATTGACCGTTTCTGTGAATGCTGCTGCCACAGGGAGCGTGTCCTGAGCTCCCATTGTCAGAGGGCTGGGTCCCCGAGAAGAGCCTGAAAAAGATGGAAAACTTTCACTCGCTATGAGTGCAGAAAAGATGCCCCAAAGGTTTGGCTAAAACATTGATTTGAAGGTTTTAGGAGAGAAATATGCAATTTTGCTAATTATTTGTGACTCTGTCAGAATAGGAACTCCCAGCATGCAAATGCCTTCACCACAGCAGAACACTTCCCGTCTATGATTTAGAGTCCCAGAAGGCTGTTTGAGAACCTATACATCCATTAAGTGTTTGAGATACCTAGGGCTATACATCCATTAAGTGTCAAAGGTGGATTTGAACTCATGTTTTCCTGGATTCAAGTCTTGCACTCTATCTACTATGTCACATTGTCTATTGAAATAAAGAAATACATTATTAAAAAAATCAAGCACTTTTTTGAGAAGAAATGGGGGAGAAAGCAATTCTAAGAATAATGAGTTCAGCTCAGGCTTGAGTGTTTAAAAATACTTGGCTTGCATCCAGACCAATGTAGTTTCAATATTTCCAGTATGTGCTTTGGAAGTGCATATACAAATCATGATCAGGCTTTCCATGCACTTCCAATAAGATGGTAACTGCTTGACATTTTGCACAACATAGAATCACTTCTAAGTAAAAAGGTTTCTTTTCCCTTGGGAATTACTTCTCCAAACATACTTCTTGACTTTATTATTTTGGTTTTTGTTTTTGGAAGGGCAAATGATATCCTGTGATGTGGTACTTTTTCTAGGTAACTTCAAGGTCAAAAGAAACTAGATGACTCGTGTCTGGTGAGTTAAGATTTATTACCAGACATGATGGCAATCTCTTGTGATCCCCGCTACTGGGGAGGCTGAGGCTGCTGGGCCACTTGATCTTGGAAGTTCTGGCAGGGGGCTTAACCAACTGGATTTCCAGTCCAATATGGGGTATACCAATAACAGGGAACCCTCAGGCTGACTGCTGAATAGCAAATGCACTCAGGTCAAAATAGAGCAGTTTTAAGAATCTGTACTGATCAATATTGGGATTGGATCTGTGAGGAACTGATGTACTTCCAGTATGGGTGAGATAAGGGCATTGGATCTCAAAAATAAGACCAAGGAAACTCAAATCTGCCCATTCAAGAACACACATAATGAAGTTAAGTATCTTTTGCATAGAGGGCATATATACCATTCACACAAACATGGACAGTAGTCAGTGGCAAATATGCCTGGAAATAATTCAGAGCTTCTTCATGGCTACCCTACTCTGATGGCTTACTTGTATTCTTGAGATGTGCCAGCAGAGAGCAAACTTGGGTGATTTTGAACAAAATGGAGATTATTCAATGGACAAGTTCAGTAATAGACAGGATTGGTTGTCCATGGATTAGTCTGGGTAGACTCCAAGAGGTTTATTAACACCAGAAAGAGGGTCATCAGATGATACTTTTCTTGCCCTCCATACTAACCCAAGAAAAAAGTGTGAAAAAAGAAAATATTTTTATTCTTATTTGGTTCCTTTTCAACTTATAGTGAATGGAGCAGAATAGTAGGAAAAGGTGTTGATGAAATATATTCTCTCTTGTTTGGCATTCAAAGCTCTTCCTGATTGGGTTCTTCCTTGTTTTCACAATTCCTCATCTTTATGCACTTTATGATTCCGCCATGCTGATCCTCATATTCCCATTTCCTGTTCCTCTGTCTTTGCTTCTGCTATTTTTCATGCATAGAAATTATCCCCCCATCTATCTCTATCTCTTAATCTTTCTTCAGGATGTGACCCCAAATGTTGCCTTCTGCAGGAGGCTTTTTTCCAGTGCTTTCCCTTACTGAACCTTTTCCTCTATGGTTATCTTCCACCTACTATGTATGTATTTTGCATGTTTCATATATATATATATGTTTATATATATGTGAATAGAAAAATAACATTTCTTTAGGTATTGCGCTCCCCCCCCCATCCCATTTGAATGTGAGTTCCTCGAGGGCAGGGAAATTTAAAAACTTTTCTTTGTATCTCTAATACCTAGCAATAGACCATGTTTAATACGTGTTTGTTGATTGATTAAGAATCTTATAGTTTTTAGATTATGTGTGGACATCTGACTGTTCATATTCTCAGCATGAAGTCTTTGTCCAATTATAACTGAAGTGACCTTACAGCAGGCACGTTCTCTGACCTTTCCAGACAGTTTTAGGCTCACAGGGCCATAGTTATTGAGCTGGAAGGGATCTCAGACACTGTCTAGTTCAACCTCTTCATTTTACAGATGAGGAAACTGAGGCCCAAGGAAGCTCAGAGCCTTGTTTAGAGTCACAGAGTAGTAAGGATCTGAGTGAGGTCCTCTTCTGGCCACAGGACGGATGCTTCAATCAGTGACTGCTCAAGTCTATCATGAAAGATAAGTAAGAATTCTTTAAAGAACATGACCCACTGGATTAGAGTCAATATGCTCTTTGATACTTGGTGGTTTCAATGTGGAAATGGGCATGGGGAAGGATGGCAAAAAGCTTGAGGAAAAATAGGGTTCCAGGTCAGGAATGGAAGTTTATAAAGTTCAAAGTTTATGACATAAGCTACACACCACCACAACATGAGCACTTTCTTCATGGAGAGAGTCAGAAGCCCTTAGATATGGTGGCCATTGAATGGCTTCATAAAAAGGGAGTCTATATTTTAATAGACAGAATAAGACTAGTTTAGTTGGTCATGTAGTTGGACTGCTAAGAGTACAGAACAAAGTCATTCATAAATCAGAATGATAGAATCTCAGAGCTGTTCTAATTCCATCTGTCTCTGTGCAATATTGCCAACAAATGGCCACTCACTCTCTGCCCAGAAGCTCTCTGATGAAGGCTCCCACTTCCTTCCATAGCCCCCATTCCACTTTTGGACAGCTTTAATTGTTGAAAAGATTTTCCTTCATTGAGCCTAATTTCCCCCTCTGCAACTTTCAAATCTTTCACCTTTCAGGAGCCAAACATAAAACTTCTATTGCTTTTTCTATGTGAAATCCCTTCAAATGCTCAAAGACAGAAATCCTTTGCTGCTCTCCTATCATCCCCAACTTGCCTGTGTTTTCTCCTTTCTAAGCTAAGCAGCCCCATCCAGCTGTTCATATGCCACAGCTAGTTCTCTCACTGCCCTGCTTGTTTTCCTTTAGGCAATCTTAACTTTTCAATTTTTTTCCTTAATAATGTATCTCAAAAGGGAGTAAGGAACTTGGCCAAGGTCATAGAGTAGTAACTGATGAGAATTAACTCAATTCCACTCCAAATCCAACAATCTTTCCAATATTCCATGACAGAATATGATGGGGATGTCCCTCTCTTATCCTTTCTACAAATGTGCCCAGAACTGAACCCATGACTCCAAGTGCGGTCCAAGTAGGAAAGAATTCAGTGGGATTGTTGCCTTTCTTGTTTTGGATATCATTCTCTTGGTGAGAAAAAGCCTACATGCACATGGGATGTTTTGATTGTCAGTCACTGTTGACTCCTAAAGAGTGAGGAGTCCTTAAACCTTCCAGGTCATCATGGAACTGTTTTTTTAGTCATGTCTTCTACTCCAATTCTGTAATTGTACAAGATTTTTGAACCTCACTGAAGGATATTATATTTATTTGTATTATATTAAGTAGCAATAGTGCTTTCTTGACATCTATGAAATATAAAAAGATACCCAAAATGATCAAATAGATATGCCCACTGTAGATGAGTGATGGAAAAATATAGATAAGAATCATTATGGATGAGAAGTCAGTGGAGGGATTAGCCACACCGAAAAACTCACAGATCATAAGTTCATTGAATCATGCTACAAAGTGGGAACAGAGTTTAAATGTCATCAATCCAACTTCAACCATTTACAGATGAAGAAACAATGTGTTTAAATGACTTGTACACTTAATATAAGTAGTACTGGTAGAGCAGGGGTTTGAATTCAGGTGTTCTGGCCCAAGTCTAAGATTCTTGCTATTATAACCTCTCAAGATCTCCTCTCTCTCTCTCTCTCTCTCTCTCTCTCTGCTCTAAGGCAATTGGGGTTAAGTGACTTGCCCAAGCTCACACAGCCAGTATTAAGTGTCTGAGACCAAATTTGAACTCAGGTCCTCCTGACTTCATGGTTGTTGCTCTATCCACTGCACCACCTAGCTGCCCCTTCTTCAAGATCTCTTGAAGCTTGCATTCTCACCTACTCACCATTAGCTCAGTATTCTGGTCTACTAAGACTTTTGGGAATCCTGACCTTATTATCCATTGTATCCAACTATTCCTTCTGACTTTGTCTCTTCTAGAAATCATACACACGTGTCAACTACATTTTCATTCAAATCACTGATCCTTGATCTGAATGTTAAATAACAACATAGGGGAAGAAAAGATTCCCAAGGGAGATGGTAGGATGAAGGTGAGAAGACAATGATCCATATAATTATAGGCACTCAGGCTCTACCTGTTGAATATGTTGTCAACTGAAAAAAAAGGAGGTGGGAGGAAAAAAGATAAGAATCCAATTATTGCTGTTGCATAGAGCTGTATAAATGATGTAAAGTGATCATCACAATGAGGAAGTCCAAAGAGACTGAGCCGACCAATGCTTAAACATCTTGTCCCAGTAAATAGAGATGGCAGCCAAATAGAACCCTAGATTTGAGTCAAGTTCATGTGCAAATCATCAGAGACTAGAATGACAGAAAATGAAAAGCAATTTTATCATCTTCTCCCTCCCCCCAAAGTAGATGATCGAAATAATTCCTTAGAAAGCTTAGACTGAGATCCAACTAAGCAGAGACATCCTGAGCGTAAATGCAGGTGAAACTACGCAGAAGCCTACAGACAGACACGTAGTGATTCAATCTTCCCACAATTTTTTTTTAGAACAGCAATATTCTTACTTATAGAGACTTATTATCCAAGAAGTGTGGCAGAGTGGGAAAAACACTAGCTTTGGGGTCTGTACTTGTGACCAGATTCTGCCAATGACATGTATTCCTTGAGTGATCTTGGCCAATTAGTTTATCTACCTGATCCTCAGTTTCCCCATCTGCTAAATGAGCATGTTGGACGAGTAAACCTCTCTTATTGTTCATTCATTCAGTCATGCCCAACTCTTTATGACCCCATGCACTCTACTGTCCGTGGGGTTTTTCTTGGCAAAGAGATTGAAGTGGTTCCTTCTCTAGCAGATTAAGACAAATAGGTCAAATGACTTGCCCAGGGTCACACCGCTAGTAAGTGACTGAGGCCAGATTTGAATTCATGTCTTTCTGCTCCAGGCCCAGCACTCTAACCACTGAGCCATCAGACTGCTTTTAGTATCCCCCTCCATGTCTGGATCTATAAAGCTATCGAATATGGCAGAGGAATTTAAGATGATGAAATTGAAGGGAGCTGTCCAGCCATTCTGGAAAGCGATTTGGAGTGAGATCTCCCGAAAACGAGTGAACCGGACAGCCAGTTTTGACCCAGGAAAACCATAGCTAGGCTTATACCCCAAAGACATGGCTTCTACCCACAGATCCAGAGTAGTTCTTTTTTTGTAGGGGCAAAGAACTAGAAACTTAAGGGTGGGGAGTGGCTATTGATCAGGCAGTGGGTGAACATGTTATGGTCTATGAAAGTAATGCTAATGCATTGCAAAAAGGATAAAAAAGCTGGTTTTAGAGAAATCTGGAGACTTCTATAAAGTCATAGAGAGCAAAGTGAGAAGAACTAGCAGATCAGTTTATACAATGACATTAATATTATGAAGGCAAATGTTAGGAAAGATCGAAGAACTGATTGATACAATGACCAAGTACAGTTCAGAGAGTTATTGTGGAGGTGTGCTACCTGCCTCCTGACAGGTGATGGACTCAGATGCGGAACAAGACACAGTGTTCTTGGATGTGACCAATGCAGAAGATTTTCTTTTTTCTTTTTTTCTTGGCCAGACATATCTGTTACAAAGTTTGTTTCTCCAAGGAGGGAGAGAAGAGAAATGCTTGTTGAATATAACAAAAATAGGATAATTTAAAAGAGGAATTCTGGGTTGGAGATGACAGTTTTTAAGGCACTCAGAGACTGACTTGCAATATATTTTAAAACAAAGGATGTTCCAAATGAAAAGGTTATAAAGTGCAAAAGACATATGAAAATAGACACTAAAAATTACTGACCAATAAGAACTGCTTTTTTTTTGAAAATAGTATATGGATGTACTGACAGGATTTTTGACATGATTCTGAGTAAAGAATAACAGAAATTATTTCACAGATAATTGTTTGTGGTTGAACCAGATATATCTATCTGTATGAGGACTTTTCTGACTTTCTCAGATACTAATGCCTCATCCCTGAAATTATCTTTTATTTATATATTTATTACTATTATTTTATTTATATCTTTGAACATAATATATATTTAACTTACTGAATATACCTTGTTAACCTTGGAAGACTATAGCTCTTTGAGGGGAGGAGCTTTCTAATTTTTATTTTTGTATCTCTAGGGCCTAATATAAAGTCTGGTACATAATAAGTATTTAATAAATGTTCATTGATTAATTGATGTATAATCATACAATTGCTTAAGAAATATGATAATAGGTAGTGTTAACATACTGCTTTGAGGTTTGAAAAATACTTTACATGTATCTTCTCATTTGATCTTCACTGTAACCCTAGAAGAAAGTATTAGTATTTCCATTTCAGTTGAGGAAACTAAGGAAAAGAAAAGATTAAGTGACTTACTAAGGGTCTCACAGCTAGTAACTATTTGAAGATGATTTTGAACTCAAGTCTGAAGTAGATCTAAGATTTTGCCATGTCTATGTTTGATACATTAAAAAAACCCAACAAAACTCTACCCTACAAAACCAACCCTATGAAAGGAAGACTCTTCTTAAGCAAAATGTTTCTCAGGCATATATTATAATCTTTTACAAAAGAAGTAGCTCCCCATGGCTTTCAGCAGTGGGGTCATGGGGGGATGTCCAGCATAAGTGCAAAGGAAAAGGATGCTTTTGCACAATGAGGGTTTTTGAATGTTCCTATTTATACTAGTTGCATGGAGGGGAGAAGGGGAAAAGGACAACCATTTATTAAGCACCTCCTATGTGCTAGGCACTTTATACATATTATTTTATTTGAGCCTCAGCACAACCCTGGGACATAGATGCTCTTATTATCCCCATTTTAAAGTTATATCTCACCCTCCATCATGTTGGTCATGTGGCTTGCCAATGTGGGCTATCTGAAGAGGCAGAGGAGAGGGAGAGGGGACCTCAGGGGACGGAGCAGGGAAAGAATGATGTCCTGATAAATGGAAAAGTGGATTAGCTGGCCTAAGCCCTTCCCACTTGACATTTCAGTTATTGTGTAGGGAGACCCTGCACCGCTCTAGAGCATGCCTTCTTCCTTTACCAGAGAGGGAGCCCGATGCAGACCATTATTCTCAGCATCGGCAGGACCTGCTGAGCTGTGTGACTTCCCTATTTTCCTCATCACAAGCCTCAACTTTCATGTAGAAGGAAATTGTTTATGCACTTTTATGTATGCAATTTAAAGTATCAACAAGAAGTTAGAGTTGTTTTTCCTTTTCTTCCTTCTTTCTCTTTTCCTTCCTCTCTTTTCCTTTCTTCCTCTCTCCCTCTTTCTTTCCATTCTTTCTTCTTTTTTCCTTCCTTCCCTTCTTCTTTCCCCTTCTCTCTCTCTCTCTCTTTCTCTCTCTGTCTGTCTCTCTCTCTGTCTCTCTCTGTCTCCATATGTCTCTGTCTGTTTGTCTCTTTCTCTGTCCTTCATTCACCTACAAGACAGACAGCCGACTACTCCACTTATATATAAGACTAGCCTTGCAGTGGCTAATGAACATGACCTGAAGCACAGGGGTTACTGTGTAGGTGGGAGGCATATGAAGTGCCAGATGGAAGGAACAGGGCAGAGAATAAGATTCAGGTGCCATCTGCCACAGAAACCATAATATCAACAAAAGCCTAGAAAAGCCTTAGGTTACAGGGAAGGAGAGTGAAGAAATTTCAAGCCAAAAAAAAGGTTGAAATAGTAATGGCCTCTGAGAAAGAGAATGGGGTCAGGCTTGTGGACCTTGCCCAAATGGCAAAGGAACTAGAGCCATAGAATTGGACCCAGAAGGGATCTTAGGGATCACAAAGCACAGAATCTGAGGATTGGAAAGAAGCTTGGCAGTCATCTATACACTGAAAAAAGACTTCTGCTTCAATATCATGGACAAGCACCCCGCCACCTCTGCTTGAAGATTCCAGAAAAGTAGGAACTCGACAACTCTCATGGTTCCACTTGGAGCCAACTCTCACCACTAGAGAAATTGTCCCAACAAAAAGTCCAAATTACTCGTGTTTCTGGACCGTGGAGCTAGATGAAACAAGCATAACACCCCCTTTGCTCCATGACAGAAAGAGATGGAAGTTAGGAGACTCTACTCCATCTGTGTAGATCACAAACCCATCCGAACTTCCTTGTCCAAATTCTCATGCATGTCTTTCCATGTATTGCCCATTGATGGTCCCCCATGTTGCTGGGGACTATTCCACCTTTGGAGGGGACCAATGTGACATTTGACCTCTTCATCCCTGCTCTCTCCAACATGTCTGCACACCTCCTTTTCCAGGTCTCTATTTCTAGGACGCCATCTTTTCCATCACCTCTCAGGTTGAAGCCATCGTGAGCATCATCGAGGAGCCAACTCATAGTCAATGTGTGTCTTCAGGCTGCCATCTTCTCTCTCTTCTGAGATTCTGGTGTTCCATGATTTGGGGCCATAGAGTTTCCCACTGAGCAATGCAGCTGTGGATGAAGTCAACTGCCAGGTCAGGGGGCTTCTTGGAATCAGAAAAAGCATTGTGAAGTCTCCCAATTGCAGGAATAAAATGAGCTCCTCCTCCTGGGATAGATGAATAGATCCAGGGTGTGGTTGTTGTTCATTTTAGTCATGTCCGACTCTCCATGACCCCATGTGGGATTTTCTTGGCAAAGATACTTGAGTGGTTCACCATTTCCTTCCAACTCATTTTACCAATGAGGAAACTGAGGGAAGCAGAGTGAAGTGACTTGCCCAGGGTCACACAGCTAGAAAGTGTCTGAAGCCAGATTTGAACTCATAAAAGATGAAGCTTCCTGATTCCAGACCCAGCTCTGTGCACTCTGGTGCTCCTAACTGCCTTAGGATACAACTGAGTAGATTTAAACACATCCAACACTTGGGATTAAAAAAACAACAACCATAAAAAAACTTCTAACCAAATAAACAGAGGATGGTGGGAAGTGGAGGGAAGATGGTAGAGAAGATGGAAGTTAATTAAGATGAAAGCATCTCCTGTGTTCCAGTGATCCATCTGCAAGCACAACCTTCCACAGGTGCTCATTCCTTCCTGATAGCACCACACTGCCCAAAACAAGGAATTAATTTCCTCTGAAATACTTTGGACTGTCCTGGGAACTTCATTAGCTGGGACATTCCCAGGAGAGGGTGATGAGGAAGATGAGGAGATGCAATATTATGCTATCCCAGAGAATTGGGTGATTGTAACCTGAAGAAATGAGACCACGGTTGGGGCATGAGGGGTGGGAGGGAAATATAACCAGAATGTGTAACTATTTCATGAGCTGCTACCAGAGAGACAGATTCTATTTATTCTCTCTAGCAAAAGGAGACAAGACTAGGACCAATTAATCCATCAAAACATTGATTAAGACCCTTCTAAGTATATGTCAGGTGCAAGCTACTTAGTACTAGGGATTCATGTACAAAGAATAAAACAATCCTTTTCCTCAGGGAGCTTACATTCTAATAGGTAATTATAAAAAGCATGGGTAATCTCTATCTGCATATCTATGTATATAATATATCATAAATGCATAATTAATACATACTAATACATACAAAGTATTTACATCTAAACTTGTGGGAGGAAAGCCACTTACATTCTGGGGAGAGAATCAAGCCAAGATGGTAACTTTAAAAAAAGAGATTTTGAGACCAGTAGCTCAAAGGAGTAGGGAAGTAGCATTTGACTTAATATAGGAAGAAAATCCTAACAATTAGAGCCATTCCCGAATAGAATGTGTCACATCTCTGGGGTTGTGAATTCTCAGGCACTGCAGGAATTGATATGGAAGCAAAAGGACCACTTTCTAATGAAGATTTTTATTTTTTTGGGGGGGGCTGGGGTAGGGATTCATGCTCCCGGACTGGGCTGAACTCCATGATCTTTAAAATCTCTTCAAATTCCAAGTTGACAAGCCCCACTGATGGATTTAGGTTAATCATTTCACAGGCTGACTTACTGCTCAAGATTAATTGCTTTTTTAAGTAAGTCTGGGATCCCCCCAACTTAGCAATTTTGAAATGATTTGTCAAAGACTGCAGCAGGCTTGCCTTTCATATGCCATCTTCAAGGAGAGGCTGCTTGATTTCCTTGTCCTGTTTTTCTTCAGATGCTAATACAGAACCCTGGAGGTTTTTATCAGCATGAACATCAATCTCTAAAACGTGCTCTAATAATACCCCTCAGCAGAGGCAGGACGTTGGACCTCTTGAACGTGCTATTTGGGCTCATTTCTATGCTCTAAAATCAACTGAGAAAAGACTTGTGTGTTGTCCCAGTTGAGAAAGGCTGCGGGATACAGAGTCTTGCAGCTGATGGCAACGTTTATTATTACTCAGTTCTTTCCAAAACAAACAAGGTCCAAATCCAGTACAGCCATATCCCTTGTTTCCTGAAAGGTTTGAGCAAGTCACGGGAGAAACCCAAATCCCATTCTTCCATTCTATTTCTTCTGTTCCAATCCATCAATTTATTTGTCACCTATCTATCAATGCGGTATTAGTAAAGGGCTTAGCACGATGCCTGGCACATAGTAGGCATTTAGTAAATTCTTTTTTCCTTCCTTTCCTAAGAGAGTATGGAATAGTGAACAGAGAGCTGCCCTCAATAGTAAGGAAGATAACAATAACCATGGCTAGCAGTTACAAAGCTCTTTAAGGTCTTCAAAGCTCTTTATACATAGTACATCTCATTCGCTCCTCACAACAATTATTATCCCCAATTTACACATGAGGAAACTGAGGTTGACAGGATGAGACTTGGCTATATTCAGAGAGATAGGAAGGGAGAGCGAAGGAAAGATTCAAACTCTGGGCCACCTGACTCCAAAGACAAATATCCATCCACTGTGCTTCCTCAAACACTGAGTGGGCCCTTACTATGTGACCCCTTCCCTTGCAAAGCTCCCAGCATAATGGAGGAAGGCATACAAGCACATCCATGTGGGAGGAGGCCATTCCCATCACTCACCATATTCCTATGACTCCTGCTGAAGAAAATGGTCAATTAGAAGATAAAGGCTCATGACAATTTGGAGGCATTACTTAGAACATGGAACACTAAGAAAAAAAACACTCTGTTCTTATGTAGGCAAGGACACTTGGGTTCAAATCCTACTTTTTCATCAAGGAAATTTGTTTGAGCTAGGTCATCAGACAGATTTAGAGTTAGGAAGGCCTGGATTCAAACAACTTAGTCAGTCATATAGCCCTGAGTAAATATATATATATATAAAGAAAGATAGAAAAGATAATAGGGGGAAAAAGGAGAAGAGGAAATGAAAATAGAACAAGGGCAATGATTTATAATGTGACTTTAGAGATTACAAATTTGAATGCTTCAGACTTATAGAGGATGACTACTTCCTTTGAAACACCATGCTTATGATTTGAACCACTGGTGCCGAGTGAGAATGGTGCATTTTGTTTTGGGTGGCTTTCTGCTGCCAAACAAGTTATGCCTTTTCTCCAGTTATGGATAGCAGAAAACTTATAGATTAGTGCATATGTCAGTCAATTACACTTTTTTCTATAAAAATATAATTATTAAAATGTTATAAATTAAAAAGCACTTGATTATGTTCAGTAGAAACACCAGTGTATGATCTCTAGAAATAGATATGTTAGACTCTGGTCAATTAACACCCCCCTCCCCCCAAATCCCACACACCAACAATTGGCTATCATTGGCTTTCCTTTGAGGGCTTTAACGTTCTCTTAATTACACTGCAGGTGCCAAAACATTCACACACAGCACACTTCCTTTGAGGGCTTGGAAATTAGTTTTCTTTGACTATTGTCACTGTCTTGTTCTAAATCTATTACAGAATCTTGTGATGCTCCAGAATCTGCAATCCCTCCCCTTCTTCATATGGTAGAGAACTAACTTCTTCCCTATTTAGCCAATTTCTTTCTTTCTTTCTTTCTCTTTCTTTATTCTTCCTTCCTTCCTTCCTTCCTTCCTTCCTTCCTTCCTTCCTTCCTTCCTTCCTTCCTTCCTTCCTTCCTTCCTTCCTTCCTTCCTTCCTTCCTTCCTTCTTTTCCTTCCTTCCTTCCTTTCTTCCTTCCCTCCTTCCTTCCTTCCTTCCTTCCCTCCCTCCCTCCCTCCCTCTTTCTTTCTTTCTTTCTTTCTTTCTTTCTTTCTTTCTTTCTTTCTTTCTTTCTTTCTTTCTTTCTTTCTTTCTTTCTTTCTTTCTTTCTTTCTTTCTTTCTTTCTTTCTTTCTTTTTTACTGAGGCAATTGGGATTAAGTGACTTTCCCAGGGTAACACAGCTAGGAAGTTGTTAAGTGTCTGAAACCAGATT
>JAJPUD010004549.1:0-67566 GCA_023553655.1 Myrmecobius fasciatus | reverse complement strand
TTCTTTCTTTCTTTCTTTCTTTCTTTCTTTCTTTCTTTCTTTCTTTCTTTCTTTCTTTCTTTCTTTCTTTCTTTCTTTCTTTCTTTCTTTCTTTCTTTCTTTCTTTCTTTTTTACTGAGGCAATTGGGATTAAGTGACTTTCCCAGGGTAACACAGCTAGGAAGTTGTTAAGTGTCTGAAACCAGATTTGCTCAGGTCCTCCTGACTTCAGGGCTGGTGCTCTATCTACTGCATCATCTAGCTACCCCTATTTAGCCAATTTCTTATCTAGAAAAAGAGGGATTTGAAGACAAGCTGTAGTTTTTGAAAGAACATTCCTGACTTCTCCTAATCTCATATTTGAAATCACTTTTTTACATCCATCTACAAGCAACAGGAGTCTTACCAGCATAGGTCCAGATTTTTTTTTTCTAGCTTATTTTTGTTTTTAGAAAAAAACTTGCTTTCACATAGGGCAGAAAATTTTCTTCCTCTCCTTTTAACACTTTAAAACATATCCGGATGGGATAAAGTGGCAGAGTGCAATAGCAGTAGATAAAGCCCCTGTCCTTGGCAATCTAATGGGATTAGATTGCGTTAAGGGAGTCTTTCTGGGACAGCTACCATGCATCTTAAATGGGATCAGAAGTGAGGTTGTCAGGAGACATGAGCATCTTTTTGTTATCAAGTCCTTATTTTTTTCTACTTGAAAGCCACATCTCAAAACATAAGCATGTTTCTTGCTTCTTGCGGAGTTTTAGAGTTTAGGGCTTAGCCAAGTCCAGTGATCTCAGTGCTCCTGTTCATCTTTCCATCCTCCAACTCTGCCCATCTGCTTCTACCTCAAGTGAAAAACATGCTTGGTTATAGCTCTGTTAATACCATGGGATATCTATTCAAGTCTCAGAGAAGCACCGGCCAAGACAGCACTTTTTGGACCATGTGACAACAATCCAAATTGAAGTCAAAGATCTTGTATTTGAGCATCATGTAAAATAGCTCAACAATAGGGGGCAGTGATGCCTTAGAAATATCTCCTTTGACTTACATGGAGTACGATTTATGTTATTTGTTACTTAGCACAGTACCTGGTACCTAGTAGGCACTTAATGTTTATTGACTCTCTCAACTATTATCTAATCTCAACTGGGCTCTCACTGCAGCAAGGCAAATATTCTATTCCTTTCCAATTAAGTCTATTCTCCACAATGTGTTCCCAAAACTTCTCATTGCCAAATCTCCTATGATACCCTCTCCCCTTATCCTCTCAGTTGTGGGCATTTCATTAAAAATAAAAGACCATTCACCAAGATCTGCTCAGATCCCCTTTTCCTTTCTCATCACCATCACTCAGGCACCTTCCTTTACTAGCTCCTCTTTCACTCTGGCCTCAGGAAGAAGTGGTTCTTTTCCTTATCAAGGCAAAGCACTCTTTATGAGTCCTGAATCCCAGTCCTTTCCAACCTTTCTAGCAATTTGCTTCCATCATCATCCCTACTCTATGTCTCAAATCTTTAGTCTCTTTCTATCTATGGCTTTTTCTCTGCTGACTACAAATATGACAATGTCTCCACCACCCGGT
Source organism: Myrmecobius fasciatus (assembly GCA_023553655.1). Lineage (NCBI taxonomy): Eukaryota > Metazoa > Chordata > Mammalia > Dasyuromorphia > Myrmecobiidae > Myrmecobius > Myrmecobius fasciatus. The sequence continues at coordinate 66,005 of JAJPUD010004549.1, read as the reverse complement.
ACTTTTAAATAACCCTTCATTTTTTCTGACCATCTCTGATACCTATGGTCCATATTTCTCCTCTTTTTTGTAGCTAAATGCTCTGATGAATTTGCCAATAATTGGTTTTTCTATTTACTTATCTTTTTACTCTCTTCTAAGCACTAACACTGCCCCCTCCCCAACTGCTCTCTCCAAAGTCACCAGTGATCTCTTTGTGGTGTTTTCTCCATCCTCTTCCCTCTGGATTTCTCTGTAGTTTGCTAAATACCCTTCTTTATGTCTTCTTCTTCTTCAAGTCTTTATGAGACTGCCTATTCTCCTGGTTCTCCTCTTGCTGAAGTTCTTTCTCAGTTTTGGTTGCTGTTTCTTCATATCTATCATATGCCAATCCCACATATTCCCTAAAGTACTGTCCCATCCCCTCTGCCCTCTCTACTATATCAATTGGTGATTTCACCAGCTCTCAAACTTATTGAGTCTAGATTGAATTCTAGTTTCCCATCCTGAACTAAAATCACAGTTTTCTAACTACTTCTTGGGCATCATGAACAGGATGCATGGGAGATAGCTCAAATTTAGTATGTGCAAAACAGAACTCATTGCCATTCTTTCCAAATCTTTTCTATTTGAACTTTTCTATGACTGCCAAGGACACCATCATTCTCCCCATTACCTGTGTTTGCAGTCCCAGTGTCACTCTTGATGCCATACTTTCTTTTATACTCCACAGCCCATTCATTGCCCAATCTTGTCATTTCTACCTTCACATCTACTTCCTTCCATCTATTCATACAATCACAACCACACTTCAGGCTCTGATCACTTCTCGGATTACCGTGATACACTTCTTTTTGATTTTCTTGCCACGAGTCTCTAATTATGTCGGTCATTCTTTACTCAGATGATTCTTCCAAACCATCATTTTGCTCATTTCCTCTCTGCTAAAATACTTTTTAACTTCCCTATAACTTTCAAAATCACATCTAAAGAATGTTGGAAGCTCTCCAAACCCTGCTCCTCTCCTATCTTTCAAGTCTTCTTATTTTCACATATATTCACATAGCAGAATCCATACTTGAATTCAGATATACTGACTTCCTTCAATACTCTGCACCCTCTCAGCTTCCCTGGCCTCCTTTAAGACTCAGCTCAAAACCAGCTTCTGCAAGAGTTCTTTCCCATTCCCCCTCTAACTGTGAAGTCATTACGAGATGTATTATAATTTCTACTTTACAGATAAGGAAACTGAGAAAAGCCAGTAAATGCGAGAGACAGGTTGCAAACTCAGGTTTTCTTACTCTGTGATGTCAAGGTTCCCTTTCTCTTTTCCTATACTCTTCCCTCCTGGCTTCATGCTATCTTGGTATGCCTTCAAACTGGCCTTTATGTTCATTTTTCTGGGTTTCATCTGAATAAAAATGTTCTTGGTAGAGGGCAGGGGAAGACGCAGGAAGCAATGAGATTTACTTGGCCTTCTTCCTCTCAAGACACAGCCAAGGTCCCATACTTACCACAGTTGAGTCCAGGTACCAGATGTAAAATAAAAGTGTCATTTGTCAGTTTTCATTCAATTAAGTTTATTTAAGATTTCTTTTGGGCTCCAGAAGAATGACACTAAGGTGTGTGGAGTCACACATGCACTCGAAATGGTTTGCTAGTACTAACCATTATTAGGTAACCAGAACTTTTTAAACCATTTCCTAAAAAGGAGTTAAGTATAATTCAGGAGACATGGAGACCTCCCAGGATAGTTGTGAGAATCAAATCAGATAATCCTTGTATAGTGTTTAGCATAGTGCACAGAGCAGGGACAAATACTTGTTCCCTTTTTTCTGTTTATCTATCCATCTTTTTATCTTATCTATTTATCTATCATCTCTCTCTCTTGTCTACCTATTCATCTACCTTTTTTCCTATCTATCTATCTATCTATCTATCTATCTATCTATCTATCTATCTATCTAAATATTCATCCATCCATCCATCTTACCTGTCTACTTATTTGTCTATCATCCATACATCTAGATGTCTATACATCTGCTTGTACATCCCATCTTTCTTTATATCCTGTCCTATCTGTCTATTTGTCTATCACTTATCATCTATCTATCTATTCATCCATCTGTCTGTCTGTCTGTCTAGCTAGACTTGAAGAACTTCCCAGAGAAAAGCATCTTAAACTCTGGGTCCTGACCCCATCTGGGATTATGTAATTGAATGTGGCGCAGTCACAAAATTGTGATTTATTATCACTAAAAGTTAGATTTTTATACCTATGTACCTGGGGTTGTATAAAAAATGGGTAACAAGTAGAAAAAGTTTAACAGCACCGAGAGTTTCCCTTGATTACATGGCTATTTTGTACTAGGAGGAGGACCCAAGCCCAGTATTCCTGGTACCAAGTCCAGCTCTGTGGCCACTACTGCTCTATCTCCTCCCATTTTTGTCAGACATTTATAGAAGATAGTGCCGTGATTATATGAAATTTCCTCTTCCTTTCCCCTTTCCTCTTTCTCTCTACAAATAGTGGAGTATAAGCCAAGCCCTGAATTTTGTACATAGTCCTCAGTTTCCTAAAATGGCAAGAGGGGACTGGTAGAGTTATTCATTGTCCTGCAGTTATTCCACAAGTCAACTTAGTGAGCCACTGATCGCAAATCACACAGATACCATTTTACCATTAACATGATCTCCAAGAAGCACCCCAGATCATGGACACCCCATAATGCTCAACTCTAACAAGCGATTTTTCCCTGGAATACAAACACTCCACAATCATATGTGAGTTCCTTTTACAAAATCAAAAGCTATTTTTGTACTTGCTCCATCACCTTTATCTTCAATGAATTGCAGAAAAATTTAGAAAGAGCCCTGGTTGACAGAGTTAAGTTCCTTGGCCAAAAAATGCCCAATGTGGTTTATTGTCTTTTCCCCTAGAATTTTCTAGAATTTTAACGTACGATCAATTGCTTTACCAAGAAAATTTCTTTTTCGATTTTTAATATGAGAAATTGAAGATCAGATACCAATCCAATTCAAGAAATTCTAATCGAACTTTTCATCTTTTCTAAGTAGCCATAGCATTTTCATTTTCGAAAGAGAGACTAGGTTTGTTTTTGAAGGGATCTCTGGGATTTCAAAATGGAATCGTGGAGAAAAGGGGCAAGGGTGGGGATGGGGGATTAAAGCGGAGTTTGGTATGCTATGTACTACTTACCTTCAAAAGTCAAATAAAACTTTCCTCTGTCAAACCAAACGAGGGAAGGCTGGTCATTCTCTGTATGGTCAGGTGTTGAAGCGGGATGGGGAAGGTTAAGGAGAGGGAGAGAGAAGGATACAGAGTGAGTCACAGAGCAGCTCATTATTCTAATTATTGGGGAGTAGGGGGAAGGAACTGCATGGCATTAACATGCAGGAAAACAGGCCCTGGAAGTTCCCATTGCCTTGAGAATTAGGGGAGCAGAAAGCAAAAAGCAAAGCTCATGGAAGACTTGAGGGAGGGATGGCGGAGTTGTTGACTGCTTGACGCTGGATTGCTGGTGTGCATGGAGCAGGAGGAGCATCCTGGACATGCAAGTGGTATTAGTATATTTTAACTGCGTTAGTTGTGGCAAGCCCATCCAGCAATTGCCATCCCCGGTTCACCTCAAATAGCATCCCCTCCTGTGTTTCACTGCTTATAGAGAAATATCAGTGAAGAGAACAGAAATTAATTGATTTAAAAGTAGCTAAAATCTGCCTTTAAATGACATCCAAATTGGAGGAATATATGTCACCCGAACAGCTTATCTGAGAAGCCTTTCACCTCCCAGCCCTTCTCCCTATGACATGGACTCCAAATTTCCTTTATGTACTTGAGGAAAAACCATCTGACTGACTGACCATGCGAATCTCAGCACTAACTCCGGAGCAGTTAAATTATTCCTTCCTTCCTCGGTCAATTCACAAAGCCAGAGCATCTCACTGTTTCTCCACCCTCGTCATGGAGAAACCGCCATGCAAGATGGTGCTTTGTGATTTACAAAAGAAAAAAGAGAGATGTCGGTGGCTGGGTCCCCACTTGCAAACGCTAAGTAGAGAATGTGTCTGAGGGGCACTGGACACTCATGGAGTGGAGAGCATGTCCATGACAGTAGGAGGCATTCGGATGACGGAATGGCTTGGGTCATTACAAACGGAGATTTCTGGGAGTCTCTTGGCTGGCACCGTACCTTCGGGCGTTTCACCGTGCCTTTCAAACGAAGGGAGCTTGCCATTAAAAACATCATCTTCTGACACCCGGAACATAAAGGAACGGGGGAGAAACAAAATAAAAACAAAACAAAAAAAAAACACAAACCCAAGTGAAATCCAGTCACACACACCATATCGCAGCAGACCACAAGGGAGAGTTTGCACGGAAAGACAAACGGACAGAGCCCCTGGGACGTGGGAGGTATCTGGGGGACCAGTCACGAACTGACGAGACCGACACTCGATCAGGCTGCTTCCCACCCTCAGCCCTCCCTAAATGGCTTGTTTCCACATCCCTGAGCCCTGACAAACGTCCGTCAGCCTCATCATATACAGATCACATCAACTTCTAGAGCAGGTTGTTAAAGAGATGGTTTGTGAATAATTAACTGATGGCTCCAGTGTCTTTTTCGGCTCTGATGTAATTCCCAAGTGGTCACACAGATGCCCATGTACAAGAACATCAGGCTACATGATGACAGCTCACCAGGGTGAACTAGCATGCAAAGTCTACCCTCCCGATATATCTATATTTATATATCTATAGATAGCTATAGATTATATATTGATAGATAGAGACAACAAAAATCCATCACAACAAAGCAAAAAAGGGATTTGGCTGAACCACCGTGGGCTTTGTGGGAAAAGTCACGGGTTTGAAGTCAGAGGACCTGGGTTGGAATCCCCCCTTCTGCCTTTCATTAGGTTGCCTTCTTACTTCTCTGGACTTTACTTTTCTCATCAATAAACTGAAAAGATTGGACTAAATTATTTCCCTATTTCAGCCTCTGATTAAAGGATTTCTCCCCTCTCCATTTGGTGGTGGAAGGATTCTGGGATAGGGAATTCTAGGCTTGGAGACTTTTCCCATTGATACAGACTGACAAGTAAAATGCACCTGAAAGTGTTGGAGAGCTCCTGGGGGATCCTGAGAGGTTAAGGGATTTGTCCATCATCACACAATTAGTATGTGTCAGAGGAAAGATTGAACTCAGGTCTTCCTAACGCTACTTCTTTACCTACCACACAATGTCACCTCTCACAAACGACAACTTATACAATCACAATTCTACCAACATTCAGGCAAAGTAAGTATAAAGTCTTTCTCTGGCTTGTTGAGAATTCCCTTCCTCATGGCTCAGAGGGCTGGAGGGTATAATGGAAATGACCCTAGAAATAAAATCAGGAAGGGACGTGTGATATAGAGGCTAGGACGTTGAACTTGAGATTGGAGGGACCTGAATTTGGATCCTGTCCTAGACACTGACAAGCTGTGTGCACATGTGACAAGGGTAATTCCTCAAGCTCTCTCTGTCTTATTTGTAAAGGGAAGAAGCTGGTTTGATGCAGTGTCCCCTCTCCCCTTGAAATTGATGCTGTTTTAATTCAATGAAAAATGTGTTTGAGCTCTGTCTTTGTAATTTACTATCTGTGGGCATATTACTTAATCCTTCCAGGCCTCAGTTTACTCATCTCTAAGGTAAAGATTTTGGATTAAATGACCTCCAAGGGTCCCTTCTATATATCCAGCTTTATAATCCTAAATCACTTAAATTTTCTGAGCCTCGGTTTCCCTGTAGGCAAAAAGAGGAGCTTGGACTAGATCAGAGGGGTCAATGTTGTAGTCCCTTCAGTGGCAAAACTCTGGAAGGGGCTTGAATCAGATTAAAATGTAATAGGGGACATGCTTAAATAAATGAGAATGTGACACAATGCATATAATGTTAACTTGTGATTATCTAATTCTATATTTGAGTTTGACAGCACTGGATTAGACTTCTAAATTCCCCTCTAGCTCTATGACTCAGTTCCCTCATCTGTAAAATGAGGCTACTAACATCCCTTCTAATACCAGTGTTGTTTAATGAGGTTAGATGCATCAAAACATATAGGAGTTCTCATGGTTCTGTTTACCATAGAACTCTTTCTTTGCTTCCTTGGTCCTTCCTTGGAATGATTTTCTTGGCTTTTCACTTAGTGCTGATTTGCTTCTGTTTTTTTTAATCAATCAACAAGACCAGGGGCTCTCCTAGCCACCCCAATCTCCCCTGTTGGAGCCCTGGCACTATTTATTAAGAGAGAAAAGCATAGCACCCTGAACACCATCACCATCCATCACCAGCTGCCCCTGCTCCTGAAATACATGCAACTGGATACTCTAGCATCAAGGGTAGTGATTTACAACAAATTGAACCTCTGGTCCAAATTCAGATAGGTTATGAGGGGAAGTCAGCTTTCCAAACCCAATGTGACCTCTCTGCTTTTCTTATCTATTAAAATTAATTACAATTCAATCAATTAAAATCCATCAAAATTGGACTACACATTGGGAAAAAATGTGTCCCATGCCACTGGGGCATGAGAATATTCTCTCAATGAAATTCTTTTCTGGGAAACCTTCTAGAGGCTTCTAAATATAAACGTGGAGACCAATAAAAATATCAAAACTGGCCTAGAATGGCCTTTAGACGAAACAAGCCTATGACTAACTTCTCGAGGGAGGCAATTTCATGGCTATAAGTCAGGCACTTTGGGGATTTCTGCAGGGTCCTTTGGTTTCTTGGGTAAATGATTCCTAAATTGCACCAGATGGGACCCTGGCAGTTAGCACAAGGTTGATTTACCTCTGGAAATATCCATGGAGTACTCTAGCTTCTACTAAAGTTGGCCTGAAGGGTCACAGAATTCCCAAGTGGAAAGGATCTCAGAGACCATCTGGTCTACCTCACATCAGAGCAAGAAATCCTCTGGCGAGATCCACAGCCAGTGGCCACCCGGTGGTTTGCTGGCAACCTCTAGTGGAGGTTTGGGCTCCTCACTCTATCTGGGGCCAGCACTCATTGGTCTGACTAACATCAGTCTTCAATTTGGGGCCCCACAGAATATTCTTCTCCTTCACCATCTTTTCAATAACCCCATTAGCTGCTTCTTGGTAATAAAGCTGGCATTTCCATAGCTTTGACAAAAGTGCTTTATACAAATAGCTCGATTCATCCTCACAATAGCCCTGGAAGGTAGGTATTCCTATTATCCTCTGTTTATCGATAAATATAGGAAGACAGAAATTAAGTGACCTGCTTTGGGGCCAGCTAATCAGTATTTGAGGCTGAATTTGAACTCAGGTCTTTGGGACTCCAGGCTCAGTGTTCTATTCATTAATATCAGATTTGCTGACACTTTTCTGTCAGCCAACGTCCTTCCTAAAACGTGGTGTCCAGAAGAGAACATTGCAGTCTGATCAGAGCTATTATCTCCCATTAAGTGACCCATTGGAAAAAGTGATGAATTTGAGATAAGAGAATCTGGGGTCCAGGGCCACTTGTCTGACTTTGTGAATTCAATTTAGCCTCCCCAGAACTCAGTTTGCTCATCTGTGAAATGAGAGGATTGAGAGAGATCCCCTCCAGCAAAAGATCCAAGAAGCTAAGATCATCTGACCCCAGTTCTGGGGTCTTATGTCTCTTAATTCAGCCTTAAGTGTACAATTAGGTTTCTTAGCTTCTACATCAACCTACTCAACTAGTCATGGTCAAATGCAGATGTTTCTGTCCCAGACAGAAAACATGGCGGAGGAGAATCCTCAACATTTTCCAGGATGCAGGAAGGCCATTGTATTAATGCTCACTGCCTCCCTCTCACCAGAATGACTAGGACCACGGTGCTCATCTTTGGCCCACTAGGATATGAGAGGTTGGGGCTACACCTTGCTTATAGGCTCAAAGTTCTAAGACTGGATCCACTCGATGCTGTCCATTGCTTGAAAGGGCAAAGATAAATATGGTGTTGCCCCAGCCTTAGTAGAAAAGTAAGAGTACTGTGCATGTTGAGTGAGGAGGAATAAGAGCCTTTTAAAATTGGCCTAGGAAATAATGGCAATTCATTTTGCAGTGAGACAAAAACTTGAAAAATTGAAAACTTGAAAAATACTGTTTTCAATTCCCTATCTGCTAATCCAAAATCAGAATCCATTTTTTTATGAGACCCCATTGCTAGGGGAAAAATAAGGCGGAAGCCAAGTTCCACTCCATTGACTTTCTTGCAATTAATAAATACTGGTTTTTAATTTCTCATTTCAGAGCCTTTTGGCATCCCCGACTGGCCCATCCAGATATGTATTACGTATTCTTTCTCATCCTTTGCCAGGACAATCTGTCTACCCAGAAGGAAAAGTTATGGGGGATTTTTATGGAGTGTGATCCACTTCAGAGTTCCTGCCTCACCTTGTAGATGTAAAAAAAAACCAGAGTGGGAGAACCCATCAGACAACATGGCCAAAGTCCAACCTCAGAAACTGGTTGGGTGTTTCTGTTGCTTACACTATTGGGATGTTTCCTTTCATGCCCCAAAGAGCTCCCCATCATGGAAATGCTTTTATTTAGGAGCTGAATGACAACTTGTGGGGATAGGGAAGGGGACTTCTAACTTTAGGATTCTTTAAGCCTATGAAATGATGACCACTTATTTATCATAGAATCCTGGACAGAAGATACGATTTAAGTGGTGGATATACAAGGATCCAACAATAAAAGAGACCCGTAAGTATCTCCATCTTTTGGCATTGCAATCATGAGAAGAAATCTGGGGATCACTCACCAAACTATTAGTGACCACTACACATAGAGTCCAGCTACAAGGGAACACAATTCATGATCACAAGATGAGGGGAGAATAAGGGCCACAATGCTCATCGTTGGAAAGAGAGGTCAGTTTTGTAGAGCAGAATTGTTTTTCTCATTTTCATAATTCCATTTCAGAGCCTATGATTCTATGGGCTGGAAGAGACCCTTCCAGAACAACTCCTGTGTGGACAACAATTCCTACTACTTGACAAATCCAACTCTTGTTGAACTCCCAGGAAGGCAGGAGCTCACTACCTCTACAATGGGATTCTGCTAGCTGCTCAGAAAAAAAAATGTCTTTCATATCTACTTTGTTTTTTCTCTAATCACTATCTCTGTAACTTTCCAAATGGAAATAGCCCAACCAGGATGCTTCCTCCATTATAATAGAAATTCTTTGAAGGCAGAGATTGTCTCTACTTTTGTATTTATATTAGTAGGTATTTAATAAATTTTTTTTTCATTCATTCACCCAGCCATTCATTCATTTATTCATTGTTAAATTTGTCTCTTTGTATCTTATACGTAATTCCCCCATTTATTCTATGTTTAGGAGATTGTAAGTGTGGTATAGTGGAAAGAAGGCGGGTTCTGGGAAAAAGCTTGCATCTGACATTAAATCTTTTGGGGAGCCAGTTTACCCTAAAATGAAGGAGTTAGACTAAGTGATTTCTTAGAGCTCTGATTTCATAGTTATATCTCCACGGGACAAAAAGCTCTATTCTTTGCCTGAAATAAGCAGATTTTTTATCTATATCCATTGCCATCAGGAAATGCGGGGGTAGCATAGGGGGCTTAGAATTCATTAGACATGGAAAGACCATGGAATAAAGAGCCCGTCTTTTTTAGACTCCATTTTAAACTTTATATTCATGTCTCCCATGATAGAAGCATTTCATCTGTTTGGCTCTTTAAAGACTAACCCAATTTTCCTACCTAGACCTGAAACACACACCCTCGAATTAATTTCTTCTTTGCTTTGTTCTCTTTGGTTTCCCTGCATCCCTTCTGGTTTTTGACTCCATTGTCACAGTATTGGAGAAAGATTATAAGGGTAAGAAGAAAAACATACATATATGCACCTACATATACACATACACACACAAATACATCCCCATCAATTTCCAGAAACATTGCTAGAAACCTTCCCAATTTCACCCATCTTTGTCATTTAATCCATGAGAAATGGAGTTAACATGAGGCCAAAATCTATCCTGAATAGGGTACTTGTTGCCAAGTCATCCAAGCCCATCCTCTATCTCCAGGGAGATCATGCTACATGAGGAGCTGCTGAATGGTCAGGCAGCTGAGAGGGAATGAATTTGTTGCCGTAAGGTGACCCGCCCATAGCAGGAGGAAATAAAGAACATGGTGGGGAATGCACAAGGAGAATGGAAACGAAACCAAAAGCTCAAAGTAAGAAATGGAACCAAATCCAATCCAAATACTCCTCAGCAAATAAAGCAAGGTGACAGCTTCATGGTCCATTGTGGTTGTTTTTGAAAGAGGGAAAACTGACCGCATTGAGAATAAGAACAGATTGGCACAATTTGAAAGTCCTGCTGCAGGGATGATAGAAACATATTGTGTACATTTTGGACAAAATCCAAACCCAGGACTTGCTATTAAAATAGTAAAAACTACTATTGCACTTAAATTTTACAGCAGACAACAAATCTGAGGTTACTCTGGATAGACATTCTGAGTGGCAGTTCCATCGTTCTCTTCCTCTCCAACCAATGGGGAAAATTAGATGGAGTGGGTAGATGCCAGAAAAGATGGTAAGAATGGGGAGGGAGCAAATGGATGGGGGTAGCAATCGAGCAAGGAGTATGTCAGTGGCTCAGCTGGATGATGGAGATGAGATGACACGGGTCCAAAGACAATGGAAAGGAGCCGAGAATACTCTAGGTATTGCAAGCTAGCCAATAACATTTGAAGTGTGAGGCTAGAATGAGAATGACGGTTAATTGTTGGAAAGGGTGACCGGTCCTTCCAAGAAAAAAAAAAGCAATGAAGAGATGCAGTGGCTCTGGGGGAAAGGGAAAATGATATCATGCAAAATCAAGAAAGACAGGGAGCAGATGAAATAAATGATGACCAAGAGGCTTCCTAGAGTCTTAACTTTGGAAAGAGGGAAGAACAGACCAAGGAACACTTGGGAAAACTGTCTGGCTCTGTGCCCTTATCCCATTCATAGCACAATATGAATGGTGAACCACTGATAGCACAAATATGGATGATGAAGTGTTGCAAATGGTTTTGTTTCTCTTAGCAAGTCTAGGATGTGTCAATAACACTTAATGGTATAAAAAGGAAAGTGCTTAATATTCAGAATGCCAAAGTTTCTACCATCCATCCACACAAAGATAAACAAATGACTTGAGAATGAGTGAAAAAAAATAATAAAAAGGTTCCAAATATTGTTATTTCTAGCAGGATAAACTGTTGGAATTTTAATAAACATTTTTCTAAATGAAGAATGTTTAGGCAAATGTTATGGAAAATAAAATCTATATAATAGAAATTTCTTTGGACACTTGTACTATTTTCCCAAGATATTGGTAGATTTATGTGTTATAGGGCAAGAAAATTCCTGCAAAGTACAAGTGTTAGTTATCATCATTTTTTCTTGCATTTTTTTTCTTGCAGGGGTGGGATGGTTAAAAACACTTTGCCTTCTTTGCTGAGAAGGAAGAGTCAGATGAGATTGGCAACACACACAGCAAGACAAGTTTGATCAGAACCAAGGGGCCTCAGAGACTTTCAGAGTTGGAAAAGTAAGCCAGTCCAACCTAGAGAGAGATGAAAAGAGGAGAGATTGGTTTTGTTTTTGTTTTGTCTTGTTTTGTTTTACCAACAGTAGGTGTCGTCGCTGCGCTCAGGGAGTTGGTGGACGATATTGATGATGTACTCTCTGCCCGGGCAAGGGGTGCGATTGGAGGAGGGCTTGAGGAATGTATGGGAGGGCTAAAAGGTCTGGACTGTAGGAAAAAAGAAAAATGGCCAAAAGTTAGATTTACAGGTCATGGCATTTCCCTTGAAATAGCATCCTATAATGTCATTCACTTGGATATTTCTCTTTCCTCACACTTTGCAACCTGACCTCTCAGTCTTTCAATAGCATTTAAATATATCATTCAATGTCAGGGTTGGAAGGGAGCTCAAGGCACAGATATTTAGCCCAGTCTTGACAGGTTGGTTATTCCACCTTTACCTGAAGATCTTTAGGGACTGGGGATAGATAGGGGGTGCCATAATGAATAGAATGCTGGGTGTGGAATCAGAGAGACTCCTCTTCATGAGTTCAAATCCAGCCTCAGACACTTCCTAGATGTGTGATTTGTGGGCAAGTCACTTCACCCTGTTTGCCTCAGTTTCCTGATCTGTAAAAGGACCTGGGGAAGGACAAGGCAAACCAATGCAGTATCTGCCAAGAAAATTTCAAGTGAGGTAACATGACTGAAATGCTCAATAACAACAAAATTCTTATTATATTAGATGGAGGATTCCTTTTAAGATAAGGTTGATGTGGTCTTTAAGGTGCCTTCCATCTCAGTTGAAATTGGAGATTCTATGTCCATGAAATATGATCAAATATGGCAATCACATTTTGGCTCAATACTAGGAAAGTTTCTTGATAATTAGGACTATGTGCTCACTGCCTCATGGAAGCAGTGAGGCCTACATTGTGGATAGAGCCCTAGCATTGGTGGTAAAAAGACATCATTTTTTACAATAACACTTGCTGTATGATTCTGCGTAAATCAATCACTTAACTTCTCTTATCCTCAGTGTTATTCTCTGGAAAATGGGGGTAATAATAGTATCTAGCTATTATGGTTGTTGTGAAGATCAAATGAGCTAATATATGTGTAAAGTGCTTTCCAAACCTTAGAAAGTTATACAAATGTTGGACGCTATTATTGTTTTCATAAAATAGTGATCTTTTTTAATGATATGATCAAACAGTGGCTGAACAAGAACCCATCAGTAATGTTGTAGAAAGGATTCATGTTGTATGTAAGGTAAGATATGATGATGATGATGATGATAGTAATAACTGGCATTTATTAGCTTGCAAAGCTCTTTTAGGTTTGCAAAACACCTTACAAATACTATCCCATTTCAACTGCACAACCACCCTGGGAGGTAAATGCTTTTGCTATTCTTACTTTACACATGAGAAGATTGAGATAGGCATAGGTAAACTAGTTTACCCAGAGTCCCTTAGTTAGGGAGAGAGAAGATTTGAATTCACATCTCCCTTTCTCCATCACAAAAAGGCTAAGGATTGCTAATTCAGAGGACCTGCAGATCAGTCTTAGGAGAGTTGATGAGCCAGTAGTGGAGAAAACAGCTCTTTCCAAATATCTGAGTTTCAAGGGATCTAAATCACTGAGGTGTGAGTGAATTTAGAGAAAATCCTGGTCCAAATCTTTCATCTTACAAATAAGGAAACTGAGGCACAGAAAGAAGTCATTTGGAGACTGAGCTGTAGAACCAACAACTGAGCCCAGATCCTTGGATGCCACATGTGCTCTATGATGTGGTCTTGCAAGATGAGATACTAACAATTTGAGAGGGAGTCTCTTAGGAGGAACTGAGAGTAGATTTGGAATCCAGAGATTTGGGTATGAGGCTCCCTTCTGACTCTTAAAAGTTATGAGATCTGGGCTGGTCCCTTCTGAGCTCCAGTTTATATAATGGGGATCAATCAATCAATCAATACTTATCCATTAAGTTCCTACTATGTCCAGGCACTGTGTACACAAACAGCGCATCTCTTAATTAGGATTGTCAAGGAGATAAGGATGCTGGGGATGGATGGAAATTCATGTCTCCTTGGCAACACTAAGGGGAGGGACTTAAAGGCAGGAAAAAGACAGCTTCTGCCCTCTATGGAGTTAACATTCTCTGTGGGAGATATCAATTTACCCATATATCCACATGTGTACTTATACACACACATGTGCATACATACATGTATATACACATGCACTTGCAAAACACATGTGTATGTACACATATACAAACAATGCACATATGAATATGTACACAATGATAAACACACACATATATACATATAAAATATATCACGTATATAAATATGTATACATACAAATATGTACAACTATATAGTTCTAAATATAGACATATATAATATACATATACAATACATACACATTTCTAAATATATACATGCTAACATAATACACACAGACATATGTAAACACACACATATGTGTGTATATATATGTACATATATATATATATATATATATATATATGCAAATACATATATGTGTAGACAAAAGAGATACAAGGTGAATTTTGGAGGGAGGATACTAGTAGTTGGAAAAACAGGATAATTTTCATTTAAAACTAATTCTGTGATGCCTGAGCTTACTTAGACTTGAAGGAAACTGAAGCTTTAGGAAGCACTGATAATAATAATAAGCTCATGTTCAATCATTTTTAATCATATTCAACACTTCATGACCTCATTTGGGGTTTTCTTGCCAAAGACACTGGAGTAGTTTGCCATTTCTTTCTCCAGTTCATTTTACAGATGAGGAAACTAAGGCAGAGTGAAGTGACTCACCCAGGATCACCCAGCTAGGAAATGTCTGAGGCTGGACTTGAACTTAGCTCTTCCTGCTTCCCAGCCCAGCGCTCTATCCACTGCACCATCTAGCTGTCCAATAATGATAGCTGACATTAATCAAGCACATTGAGGTGATCAAAACACCTCACGGACGTTTTCTCATTTGATACCAACAGCAACCTTGGGAGGTGTTTGCAGCGATTAGTTCCATTTTCCACATGTAGAAACTGAGACCAAGAGGAGCTAAGTGATTTTCCTGGAGTCACACAGTTAGTGAGGTCCGAGGCTGGTTGAAGCCAGACTGCCTTCCTATCCCCCAGGGTCTCTTGTTACATCCCTGAACAAATGCTATTAATGGTCAGAAGAGAATTCTGGACAGCCCTCCCTCAGTCACCTTGTTTTGTCCATTTGTCCTTCCTTTTGGAGCCCCACCAGCTCCTCCTTTGATGGAGAAAACCCAAAGATTAGGAAAAGAATCAAGGAAACAGATGGGCACGTACCACGTCTCCCACCGGGGGTTTCCCGGGAGGCAGCTTGGGCCGAGACGGAGGCCGCGGAGGCGGCGGTGGCGGCGTGGTCCCGCTGCTGCAGTGGGCTGATGGCGTGGCGGGCCGGGCTGGGGATGATGCTCCTAAAAACAAGCAGGTGTCTTCAGGTTGGGCAGCAAGGTCCCCACCTCCCCCACCAAGCAGCCGAGCATCCTCCCTGCATGCAGGCCCCCAGAGCCCAGCATAAGCAGAGCATGACATCGAACGCCAAACTATGTCATGTGTGTGTTTTTAAGGCAAAAGTCCCGTGGCTGAATTGTGGCTGATGGCTGATGGGAAACTCACCACCTTCTGCTGAAGGGAACTGGACTTTAGTGCTCTCATCTGGCAAATGGGCACGATTGCAGTACCTCCCTCAAAGAGCCCATGAGATGTCATGGGATAGAAAATGCCTTGCTGGCCAACCTTGGGCAGGGCAATTCTTCCTGTGCTTTCTCTTCAGACAGAATAGCCTTGTTTGAAACTCTTTTACTTTTCGGTCTCATACAAAGGCCGCACATGCTCAGTTAGTTCCTCTCTGCTTTTACTGATCTCATTAGGTGTGTTTTTTTTTTCCCCTCATACAGTGGGAGGGGGGGGTTCCTATTCTGGGGGTATGGTCAAGCCAGTGAGGACCTTTCTGGGGCATAATTACTGACCACCACTCCATGGGCATCCTGAGCCTGCTGCCCAGCCTGGCACTTGCTAGAGCTTATGATGAGCCCTGATAATTGAACTAGAAATTTACATGCATAAAACCAGTCTGATTCCAAGGCTAGCCCACTCTTAGAGCTGGTTTTCTCAATCTTCTTCAGTTCCTAGACTTCTTGCCTCTCCATAAACTTTCCCACACTCTTCTCCCCCACCCCTGCAATCAAACGAAAGAAAACATATTCCAGAGTTGCTAGAGCTGACCGTGGAAGTCATAAAAGGAATTAAAGAGCAGAATATGTTTCTCTTCTCGGAGGGTGCATTAAAAAATTGCCTCACTTCATCGACTGGAAATGGGGGTGAAATTTCTATAATCTTTCAATAGGGTACTGCAGTCAATATTTAGCAGAGTCACTATAGCCCTGACAAGGTTCTCCTATACCACGAGCACAGACCCAGATGACTGACTGATTGGTTGCCAACGATGTCAGTTCATCAGAGAATCCATCAATTGCCATCTCCCTCCCTCGAAAGAGTCCTGCTATAATTGGATTTACCTTTTAGGATGCCAAGGACAACTCGATTAGGAAAAAGGGAAGGCCCGGAGCAAACCAGAGATACACGTGCACAGACACACGCTTGAATTTGAGTACCTGGAAATTCTAAGTATTTTAAGTCCCACCTGAGTGATGCAGGCAGAGGTGTGCTGCAGCCAGCTCATACAAACTTGAGAGAGCTGATTGTTAAATTTTCAGGGACAGTATTTATACTTCTGAAAATGACAAATACTACAAACCAGATGTTATACCTTAGTCTCTTGTTGATTGTCTAGAGTCTAGAAAATGATGAAACGTTTGGTAATTTGGATTGAACGTGAAAGTATATTGGGCATAATCTCTGCCTCCCTTAAGAGCTGGTTGTTAAATATTGGCCAGGATCAAATATAGAAAACATCCATGTACATATTTACAAACATAAAACATGCATATATATATATACATATATATATATATATGTATATATATATATATACATATTTGATCCTCCCAACAATCTATGGCCACATCCCTATCCATATATACATGGTGCTCTATAAACTCTAAAGATCCATATATGTATTTAGGATTTTTTTTCCTACATTACTGGGGAGATTGGTGCCCACAGTGAGCGATGTCCCCTTTCCCTGTAATTTATGAAGACAGAGAGCTGTCTAGAGCCCCAAGAGTTTAAGTGAGCACATCATATATCATGCTTTGTTCTAGAACCCTAAATGGAGAGTGATAAGGGACTCCAGAATTCATCATTTTACATAGGAGGGACTGGGGTAGTGAAAGATGAAAGTGACTTTCTCAGAATCACACAGCCAACAAAGTTGTGATGGATTCAAATTCAAGTCTTCCACACTCCAAATCCAAAGCTTTATCATGCTGTGTATGCATGTAAACTCTTATTATTGTTATCATTATCAATTATTCTTATTCCACAAATAATAATAAGAGCTCTTCCTTCATTTCAGCCCCAATCCATTACTTTCCTAATTTAACTGCACTGACCTCTCTTGTCTCTCTGCTCCAGAAGGCCTGATGCTTTGCTCAGTTTACCTCCTCTAAACTGGGCACCCTGAAGCACATCCCTGATTGTTTGGTCCTAATTATTGTTCTGCTTGTGGGAAATTACAGGGAAAATTCTGTTTCCAAGATATTCCTAGACCAATTCCTCTTGGCCCAGATTTGTAGACTGAGAAAAATGTTCTGAAGCTAAGCTCCCAAACTCCTTGTGATACAGATCAGTGCTTCTCAAACGTTTGTTCTCAGTATTCCTTTATACTATTGAAAATTATTAAGGATTGGTCCAAAGAGTTTTTATTTATGTGGGTTATATTTATAGATATTTATCATATTAGAAATAAAGAAAAACTAACTTTCAATTTGTAGACCCTCTGAAAGTGTTTCAGAGACACCCAAGGTTCTCCCAAACACACTTTGAGAACTACTGAATAGATTATTTTTATGTTATATACCCTGACAGAATGGAAGCTCCTTGGAAGTAGGGTGATGGATCTATATATATTGGATGATGGATCCAGACCAGAGATTTGGGGCATCAAAATTACTGTAGAAACTCCCTACCCCCAAATACAGACTATGGAGTGAATCATCTGTATTTTCTAGACCTGGTTGACTTCCAAGATTCAATGAAGAGATCAGGGGTCCCCCAATGTTGCGTTCCACCACTTCTGGCCCGAATTACCTTCTTTTCCACCTTTCTCTCCCCTGTATGTCCTTGTCTCTGGCTAATGACTGAAAAGTTGGGTCGAATTTTCTGAGCGTAGTTGCCAGTGCCTGATTCAAAGCTGTCCTTGGCTTTTACGTTAATTGGTTGATCTGACGCAGCAAATGTTTTCAGCTGACAGTCAACAGACAAAGACAAGGATTGAATAAACTGCAAAGTCTTTGTCGGGAGGTGCCATAATTTGGTATTTTTGTTTCTTTCTTCCTATTCTGTTTTTTATAGAATGGATTCTCTGTATTCTCTCTCGCTTTTAAGAAACGATACTCCAAAACCTTGCCAGAAAAAGGAGTTCAATTACATGCCCTTTTCTCAAATGCTCCCTAGATAATGACATTTTCAAATGCATCTCAATAAAGCCCCATAGAACACTGAAAGCTGGTTCTCCATGAGAAGGGCTTGTTTGTGGGCTGGATGCCAATGCAACCATTGAAAAGTAAAAATCCAGTTTGACAGATTCTGAATCCCACTCCTCTTCATCCCTTCTTCCTTTGCTGACCTGCTATTTGACTATTGGGGAAACATAGAAGAAGGTCATAAACTGGGATCAGGAAGACCCCGGGTCAAAATCTCTGCCCCTCCACCCAAACACTTATTAGCTGTATGAGTAAATGACTTAACCTCTCTTTGTATTTAGTTCTGTAAAGTGGACTCATGAATTACAGGGTGGTTGTGAAGTTCAGAAAATATAATGGGTATAAAAAAGTACTGCCAGTAAAATATTATATTAATAAGAAAGACAAAATATCTCCAAAGTAAGATATTATGTAGTAATGAGATAAAATATCCCTAAAATATTAATAAAAAAGAATAAAGTCATTAAAATTACTTTAGAAGAAGTAGGAAAGTTCATGGATAAAATGCAGTCTGCATTGATGGAAGATATACCCAAATTGGTAGGTTCATAGATCCCTTGGGTATTTGAGAGTAAATTTAGAGATCAGGGCTTTTCCCATGGAGCAAGAGCAGTCCAGGGCACTGTGGGGAACATTTCACAAGGGTTCCCTTTGGTCCAGGTCTGGGGAACACAGTGCTAGGACCAATAGTAATATGATTGCTGGGAAGGGATGTGAAGGCTGGTCTGAGGTCAGTGAGATAGGAGGGATTATTTGCATCCACTTAATTTTCCTGCCTTGCTTGCACCAGATCAATGAAATCATTGCTTCTTAAAAAGCCAAGTATGCTATGGCCCTCCTTCCCATTTCTATGATTTCTCTGACCACTATTGCATTCATGGTACTGTCTCCCTCCAAAAGAGTGTCAGTTAACTGAGGACAGGGACTATTACTTTTGTATTTGGATCACTGATTTTTCACACAATGCTTGACATATTGCCCTGAACTTCTTTTCCTTCATTCAGATGTAATTAGAATTTGAATGTTCCTTGAAAATTCTGGATTTTTTTTTCATGTTTTAAGTCTACCTGAAGATACTATTATTTCTGTGTCCAGTTCCTTCCTCATTTTCTACCTTTTCCCTGCAGTGGTCGCTTCATTACCAAGAATCTTCTAAGAGAATAACCACCATCAGTTCTTAAACCCCTACTTCAAAGGGCTGTAGTGAGTAAAGTTCTTTTTAAACTTTAGAGAATTATGTAATTGAGTTTTCTTAACAATAAAAATTGTTCTTAATGATAATTGCTATGAAGACTAGCAACATCACTAAATACTGTTAATAACAACAGCAATAGCAATAATTGTTAATAATAAATGACAGGTAGAATGGCGGAGTGGATGGAGGGAGCAGCTTTCAAAGCCAGGATGAGCTGAGTTCAAGTCTCACTTCTAACACATACTACATGAGACCCTAAGCAAGTCCTTTTTCCTCTCAGTGCCCCATGGAGTCCCAGCTTCTTAAACTGTGGATTGCACTCTCATGACTGAATGCAAGGGTCACAAAATTATGAATTATGAACAGTAAATGTTTGATTTGTATGCCTATTTTATATACCTATCTACTCAACGATGTATAAAAATTTCTGAGGCAAAAAGAGGCAGAATAGCAAAAAGTAGCAAAAAGTTTAAGAAGCTCTGTATAAGTGTGGGTGGCTCTCTGAGAATATATAGCGCAGAGGAAATGCCAACACATATTGGGGGAAAGGTTCCTCACCGGGGATCCTATTCCTTGCATCAGGGAAACCATGGGGCCAGTCCATGTCACTTGCCACAAGCAACCTTTGCTGATGTCCATTAGCCGATGCTATCTCCACCCTCCGATTCAATTTCATTCATTTTGCCTTAGGTGTCTCCCCTGGTATAAGCTCCCTGAAGGCAGTCTACTCCAGCTTTGGGTTTGGAAAACTTCCTTGGTGTCTGCTACAGGAATCAGCACTTAATAAATGCTTATAGATTAATTGAGTCTTAAGAGTTTGATGACTAAGGAAAAATAATTTAATCAGTGAGGGTGCTCCCTCCACAAACCTTTGTCTCTATCCTAGTAGAGTGTCTTCAGGAGTGTCTCCTGTGAGAGGACATTTGTCACCTTGGCACTATGCCTGAGAGTGAGTCTCTCTGTATTTAACTAGGATAGCCCTTGAAGATGAGTCGGTGGTCTGTGACCAGCTCATAGAATCATCAATTTAGAGCTAGAAGAGATCCTCGAGGTCGTCAAGTCCAACCTCTTTATTTTATAGATGAGGAAACTGAGACTGAGAGAATTTAGAGGCTTGCACAGATAGTATGTAAAATTTGAATCTCTTCCCGACTCCAAGTCTGGCATGCAATCTACTCTACCATGATGTCTTTCCTTCATATTCATAGCCTTTCTGTCTTGATGAAACCTGCCAATCAATGAATAAGCATTTATAAAGCCCCTACTATGTGCTAGGCATTGTGCTAGGTAATTGAGGGTATAAAAAAAAGAATAACACAGTTCTCCCAGACCTTACACTTGCCCTGTACCATCTTCAAGCTACTCTTACTCATCTCCATAGCCTCACTGTAGAACTTCAGCCAGTAATAAAAATAACAATAACAAATTTCTTCTGGAAAAAGTCCTGTCTACCCAGAAGGCCTTGATCAATGGCTTCCTTTCCTAGTTTGGACAGTGCTCTGTACACTTGCCCATCACCTGTTTCCTTTCTAAGGAGTTAGGTGAGATGAAATAAACACATTGACATTCAATTAATTGTTGTTGGAAAAGTGTGCGTGTGTGTGTGTGTGTGTGTGTGTGTGTGAAATCAAATGCACCCAATTATATAGTCCTGATGTTGAGCAGGGTGCACTTCAATCTTTAAAACATGAGGCTGTATCCTATTGCTTCAGTTCCAAATTTACATTTCTGTCAGCTCAATGTATGTCACATCAATAAAAGATTAAGGAGCAAATAAACTGGGACTTAATTAAGGGGATAATGGAGCAAAGTTTTATTTATTCATGAACTTCATGGAAACCGCTCAATATCCCACTTAGCAACGCTGTTCCCTAATAGCACCAGAGTAGGGCTTTTTTAATACAGCTCAATGATTAAGAATCAATATATTTTAATGGTAATAGTTTTTCAGATAAAAAATGAAGAGAAGGCTGAACTTCCAAACTTTTCCACGGAAGGATGGCCAAAGCCCAATCCTAGTCAACACCAGAAGGTTAACATGGTTCCCACACCTTGGTAGGTTCCTGGCAGGAGTATCTGAAGAGCGCCTCTAGGGGACCAGGAGCCTGACCTTGAACAGTGCTCCAGGAATTCACAGAACAAAACCAGCCTTTCCCAGTTCTAGACTCAGGGATTTGCTCTGAGCTTTAAAATGGCCTTCATGTCACAATGGACCCCTCAAAATTGTGGAAGTAGCTATTTAAGCAAGAGGGCAACTATATGGTGCAGTGGATAGAGTGTTGGATTTGCCTTCACCGAGACCTGAGTTTGAATTATGCCTCAGACACTAACTGTGTGATCCTGAGGCAAATGATTTCCTCTTTTCCGTCCTTAGTTTCATTATTTGTAAAATGAAAATAATAATAGGCTTTACTTCACAGGGTCATGAGGATCCAATGAGATCCTATAAGGAAAGCAGTTATAAGTGAATAACAATATAAGGAAGCTTATCTTAAAGATCTACGTAAATGGTAGCTATTATTATTATTATTAAGAAAATTCAAAAAACCTGCTATTTCTAATGGCTCCAAGACTCTGATAAAGTGCAATCATAATCTTAAAAGAAATCAAATTATTATTGTGCCATAGAGATGCTATAAGGAAAGCAGTTATAAGTGAATGACAATATAAGTAAGCTTATCCTGAAGGTCTATATAAATGGTAGTTATTATTATTAAGAAAATTCAAAAACCCTGCTATTTCAAATGGCCCCAAGACTGATAAAGTGCAACCATAATCTTGAAAGAAATCAAATTATTATTGTGGTATAGAGATACCCCATGGTGTTCTCACCAGGATCCTATTCACTTTAATAAACAAAACAGTCCCATTTTGGGGTGCATTTTGTTGAGGAAAATGGAATTCCGGTTCCTTTCCCCATTCATCCAGGATACCGCTGCGTTCTGATGTCCTAATCTCAGAATCTCAGAGATGGGGCGGGATCTCAGAGTCTGGCTTCTCCAACTCATGCCTGAACCCTTAAGACCCTCCTTTATCCCACACTCCCCATGATAAGTGGTCATCCAATTGGAAGAACTACAATTAGGTACCACCCATGACCTCTCAATGAAACTCCTTCTCTGGCTTATCTATCTTATCTATTCCTTATATCAACCCAAGATTTCCTTCTCTGAACTTTCACCCTTTTGGTTTTATTTTTGTCTTCTTCTACAATAAAGAGGAGTTTGCAAGCAGAAAGGATACTAAAATACTAAAATATAAAAAGTAAGGCTACTTATGAAAAGAAGATGAAACAGTCATTAAAATGTTAAAATTTGAGTGGATGGACCAAACTTCCCACTCCCAGCTCCCGACGCCCTGGGACTTAAAAACTGAAGACACATGATAAGCCTTTCAGAACACACTGAAAAAGATGACAAACCATGTCATCTTCTGGGAGGGAGCGCTCCTCCACAGAACCAAGCAACATCGAACACTCATGCGCGCACACGCCACAAAACAGGTCACGGAGGCCAGCTAGCCAAGCTCAAGCAGCAGTGGAATGGGGGAGGTGGACAATATGCATCACAAAAGAAATTTGTTATATCCAGAGCAAGCACAAGAAATTCTTCTATTTTTTTTTTTCCTGTTTGGGAACCACCAGAAAATTTCTTCCAAACTCAACAGCCACAATTGAACTCAGATCAAATCCGATGCTCAATTTTGCATGTGAGTCTCAAAAGGATTCATCGAACTTCCCTTTCCTGTGTAATATTCTCTTAGTTGCCATCCCTGCTTGTTATAGATTCAGAGAATTTTTTTTATTCTTTTGGAAGGGGATAGCTGGAAAAGTAAAGGTGTTTAATAAGTCATTTGTCCTATTCCCCATTCCCTGCAATTCTCCTTTATTTTTTTTTCCTTCTTGATTCAGGAAAATGCAAGAGGAGTGAGAATTAAAAGACCCAAGGGGTTGAGAACCAAGTCTACCACTGACTAGTTGTATGACTTGACCACTCAACCTCAGTTTCCAGCTCTCTCAAATGGGGCAAAATATCAAAAAATGATTACTTCAAAGAGTGTTTGCGAGGACCAAGCAAGAGAATGTATGCGATTGTCTTTGTAGTCATAAAGCATTACATAAATGGGGACTAGCACACCAGCAATAGTCATGACAATTGTAAGAAGGGCTTAGATTCTTAGGGGTCTACTTGTCAAGGAAGTCATCAGTTTGCCAGTGGGATCTTGCTCCCACTGATAACTGCAGCTTTCCTTGATGTTTCTTGACTTCTGAGAAAAGGTATACACTCTATAATGGCAGATCTCTGACACGGGGCTGAGGGAAGGATGCATTTATAGATTAGAGGGCCCTGGAAATGGAGACATCCCTGGGGCACAGGACAATCCCCCCGCCTCAAAATGAACAAAAAAAGTCAGATGCTGCACATGTGTCCGATGGGGGCTTGCTAGGATGGAAGGCACAGCAGCTCGCCAGCACACGGGGAGCACACGCACACAGTCAGACCAACGTACCGCTGGCGGTTCCCGTCCCACTGCCCGAGCTGGGTCCGGGTGATGAGACCACGGTCCGGTAGGTGGGTGGTGGAGGGGGAGGTGGAGTAGCTCTCTGGCCCAGCCCCAGCTCTTTAGGAGATGCGACTGTTTCTAAATGATCATCTCTCCCGAGGGGCTGCTCAGAAAATTTCTTCTGAACCTCTTCTAAATCAAGTGGCGACGGAATGCTGCGTGGAGGCTCCGCAGCTGGGGAGTCATGTGGGTTTTCTGACCCCGGCGGTGGGGACCCCACCTTTTCCCTTGCAGTCAACTCTGGAGTGACCCGCTCCGGGGATGCGTCAGAAAAATTGACCCACTTCTCTTCCGTGTTAACGACCACAGACTTGGGGGACAAAACGGGGCCAAAAATGCTGTCCAAATCACTGATGGATGGCAGTTTGTCACCTTTGACCTCGGGGGCAGTCTGCTCACTTCCTGTGGTCAAAGGAGTGGGTTGAAAACTTTGACATTGAGCTTACCACTGTCTCCTACATGGGGTTACCTGTGCCCTAGAGCACGACCTGGTTAAGGGGGAAGGGACCAGACATGGGATTTCATCGGTTCTCAAAACATGTTAAATGATCCATCCAGGGTCACATAGCCAGGGGTGCCAGAGGCAAGGCTTGAAGCGGGGTCTCCCTGACTTAGTGGTCAGCTCCTTGGAGCTCACTATAGCAATGGTCTGTGTGTCTGAATGTGTATTTAAGGTGAGGTGGGTGGGACTGGGGAGGGGGAGGCTTTCACCTCTTCTCCCCTGGATCCCCTATTTCCCTGCAATAAGGCACAGAAAAGGCCCCTTCTTCATGATGGGCCGTCCACACCTTTCCTTCTTCCCAACAGGAAGCGTGTCTACGCTTCATTGGACAAGGACCAGAATCGTTATTTTGGGAAGGCGTTGTTTTTGCTGGATCTGAGGATGACATAGGAACACAGCCCCCCGGGGTGACTCGAACCAAAGAACCAGTAGCAATGTGTGTGTTGCAAGGAGGGTGTACACCATCAGTAGAATGCTCTTTGGCTTATCTGATATTTGGAAGCTATGTGACCTTGGAAGGCCGTTTAACCTCTGCCTCAATTTTCTCATCTATAAAATGGGGATAATAATGGAGATGATATAGCACCCACCTTAAAGGGTCATTGTGAGACTCCAATGAAACCCCCTATCTGTATAACATTTCAGAAAATTTAAAGTGCTATAGAAATTGTATCCATTTTAGATTTTTAAACATTTCTCATTTTTACTGCCCATGTGACCCTGGGCAGCTGCCCATGTGACCTGGGCAGCTGCCCACTTATTCTCTCCCTGGGCTTCTGTTTCTTCCTCTCTAAAATGTAGGGGCTGATCAGCAGACCTTCGAGGTCCCTTACACCTCCATGGCTAGGGTTTTATCACATCAACCCCTAAGTCTACGGGGGCAGTTTGCAAATTGAGTCCAGCACCTCCCATTGAAAAGTGGGACACATGGGATCTCAGCTTCTGCTAAGAGTCTCTTCCACTCAGTTATTTAAAGATCTATAGACTAATTAACCATAATCCCTGGGCCAGACACAGCAAGTCCCATGTTCACATAAGGGATATTTATACATTTATATCAATGATGGGATTGGTGCTGATGATATTGGAAATATATTTCTTAGGCCGAGGGATATTAGTCCAGGTCTGCGTCTCATATGGGAAATCCCAAACCTATTGATGAAGCACAAGCTCACGAATCATTTACTAGTTATTTCCTCTGCAAGTCTAAGCTGGGAAAAGGATGACAGTTATTTAATGGAGCCATGGAAAGCCAAGGGAGGAAAATACTCACTTTTTCACTTGGAATTTTTGCTCCCATCCATCCCTCTGGTTTTATTTACTTGTTTCTTTATACATTCATCTATTTAATTTATTTCTTTAGCTAATTCTCTGACTTTAACACAGTAACAAATTAAAACTCCAATACCTCCTTCTTTGAGAAGTCTATACCAACAGTTTTCTTGGAAGTTTGGTCTTATTTTCAAATGATGAAACCAAGGAAGGCCCATTTAATATTGTGAGTGAGCTGTCCAAAGTTTGTGAATGAGTCTTTGGAGGATGGACCTTAGCAAAAGGGAGCTAGATTTTTATGCATTCTACAATCCTAGTAGATAGAACACTAGATATGGGGACAGAAGGCTTAGAACTCAACCTGGCTCTTGTACTTATCCAATGTGTGACCCTCAATTTTTTGGACCTCTCAGTCTTTTTACTTGTAAAACTAGGAAGCTAAACCTGCTAGCCTCAAGTTCTAAATGGTTTGAAAAGTAAAATCGCTTTCCAAGCTTCTAATGCTTTAGATAAATAGATAATGATCCTAATATTAATAATTCTGTTTCTAGGACACCTACTGAGCTACTGTATGAATTTTAGCAAGTGGGAAGGGAGGGAAAAAGAAAAGAAAAAGGAATGGGTTTGCAAAAAACCTTTCTTGCTAAGAAACCCAAGTTAAGAGATGGTCAGGGAGGGAGCCTCCCACAGACTGGATTCACTGCTCCTACTGATAAATGGTCTGCTGTTCAGTTGGTTGGGCTTATGGGCTGCACAATGTGCCCCAAATGAAACTGCATTGGAATGAGGTGGCTGATAGGGGACTCCAAATAATCATGAGCAGCTGCAAACTGGAGTTTGATCAGCCAAGGCCCAGGAGACGGTTCGTAAATACACGGCATTGATTGAAGTAGATGAGATATATAGATTTGTGTCGGCCATGGGAGTTACAAGGCCTCCTGGCTTCCCCTGCTGTTGGCCCTGATTCAAGGCCTCTGATCTGCTGGCCTTGGGATACTAATTATTTCCAAAACTACTGGGAGAAAGTCTTTTCCTATGTACGTTTCCTGAGAGCTCAGCCATTCCCAAAGCACATCTCTCCTCTGTCTGCACATGACGGGTTTAAGTCTGCTACCAATCTTACTGGCTTTTAAAAAAACAAAACAAAGTCGGGGTCTTAGGAGACCTCATGAAATTTTAAAATCCCGACATGAAAACAAAGGAAGCTGGGTATCCAATTAAAACCCGCTCCCTCCTCTCCCTTTTTGAACTAAGATTTTTCTCAAGTATTACCAGAGAAAGCATTCCCCCTTTCAAATAGCTCAATAACAACAAAAACAGAAAGAAAAGGGAGAACATTAATTTTTTAACTGTATATAATTTCCTATATTGAGGGAAAGCCAAATATAAAAAGTACAAGTTCATGTTGACAAAACACACAATAGTACGAACCAACACATACACATTCATTCTTGTCAAAGCCCAGACATTCTGATACATCCAGAAAACACACGCTTATTTTTTTTTAAGTACCAGTGTTCTGAATGACTCTTCATTTTAAAATGAGAAGAAGTATCTCTTTTCAATTTACCTGGTCCCACGGTTAAAGGAGAGCCGGTTCGGGGTGGGGTAGCTGGTACATTTTTAGGAGGCAAAGGTGGAGGTGCTGCAAAGAAAGAAGAAGTTCGCCATTAGTGAGCTACTTGTACACCTGGAAATCAGAATCGTTTATGTCTCAAAAAATGGGTTTTAGGTCCAGTTTGTTTTTGTTCTTGAAGGAGAGAGGAGCAGCTCATGTTCCTGAGTATAAATGTTTCAAACAGAATCATTTCATATGGGAAAGCGTAGAATGTTGACCTTGTCTGTCCCCTCTCAGGTCACTGCTGCCCACATGAGGTCAGTGGAAAGTGTTGGGGGCCTAAATGCCAAGGAAACACTGCAAATGACCTCGGATCTCCGATGGCTCCAGGAACCACCTTCTGATAGCTGACTGGTCAAATTCCATATTCATCTTCTCATGGACTTTCTTCAGCTAATCACTGACTCCGAACTCAAAGGGACCTTCACAGCTGACTCATCTCCCCAAAGAAATCCTCACTACAATGCACTTGCTAAGGGACCACTGTATCTTTGCTTGAAGACCTCTGGTCAAAGCAAACCTACTTTCCCCAAAGGCAACCCATTCCTCTTATGGGAAAGACAAGAATGGATGGAGAATAGAGGGCAGATAGACAGATAAGACATCTGTGTTGTGTTTACTATGGGCTAGCACTGTTTTAAGCCCCAAGAATATGAATACATGCAAAAAGTACAGTTCTTCCCCTCCAAGGACTTATATTTTATTTTATTTTATTTTTATTAAAGCTTTTTATTTGCAAAACATATGTATGGGTAGTTCTTCAACACTGACCCTTACAAAGCTTTCTGTTACAAAATTTCCCACCTAGTCTCTTCCCCTCCCCTAGATGGCAGGATATCCACTACATGTTAATTATATTAAAATACTTGACAAGTCGAATATATGTATACATATTTCCATACTTATTGTTGTGCAAGAAAAATTGTATCTACAAGAAAAAAAATCAGATAAAGGAAACACAATGCAAGCAAACATCAGTAGAGAGGATGAAAATGTTATGTTGTGGTCCACATTTCATATCCCTCTCGCTGGATGTATATGGTTTTCTTTACTGAATAATTGGAACTGGTTTGAAACATTTCATTGTTGAAGAGAGCCATGAAGGACTTACATTTTAATGAGAGAAGGCCATAAATAAAATGAATCTGGAAAGTGGAAGCTAATAAAAATTTGAGGGCTTCAAGGGGCAGAGCAGAAAAATCCAGAGTCAAGAGAGGAGTTAAGAGTGAGGTGACTGTGGATAGCCTGAGCACCTCCTGAAATAGAGGTCCAGGTTAAGGACTCGCCAATCCTCAGGGGGTAGAGAAAGATTTCACAGTAAGGAACCTGCCAAGTACTCCAGTGATTTGTTACCCATACTGGAAGATTCTTACAACTTTCCATGTTACACAGAGTCATCGACATTCCTCTCTGGCGCCCCATTGTGGTGTGGGGGTGAGCTTACACTCCCAAAGGCTATGGCAGGGGAATGGTAACTCTGCAAGTTTCTACCAAGCTAGAAAGACTAAAAGGAAAGACCCCGGTGCTAGAGGGCCTTTCTTGCTCTTTGGGAACTAATCCAGCTAGATTCCAAGAAGTGCCACCTGGAGATTGGCTACCAGGGAAGGAACTGGCTTTGGTCCTGGTAACTCAAAAAACCAGGGAGGGATTTCAAGCTGCAGGGATTGGATGGAACACCCATGAAGTTGGAAAAGTAGATTTTAAATAATCAATTAAGGCTGGATACATAAGCAGAAGGGAGATGATCGCAACCTGATCTTCGAGCAGACATTTAAGCCATCCAGTCAGTCTGTGACATTAAAAAGTTATCAGATGACTCACTCCCCTTTCCATAGGAAGTCATGACCCTCCATGCTCTGGCCCAGCAAAAAAAAAGACTAATTTTAGTCAATATGTCAATTTCCTCTATCTTGGGGCAAACCAAACACCTCACACCCACTCTCTTATGATGAAAGCTCCCTCCCTCACCCCTGCTCCCCACCACCATATTTGGCAGACTCAAAGGGCTCAGAACAGCCTCTCAAGGTATCCCAAGATCCAGGACAGGGATTTACCCAACTTGCACTGTTTATTTTGTGGTTGGCTCACTCCGATGAGACATCGGTAGGAATCAGGTGAAACGGGTACTTTTCTGCTGCCACGGATGATTCGGCTGCCCGTTTCCCCCCCCCCCCCAGCTATATGGAACTTTTATTATCTGCTTTGGTCATTGACCCGGCTTCCTATTTTGCCCTCATCACATGGTTCAAAGCTACTTATTTGCTGGGTAAATTTCCCATTAGATCATAAGCTCTCTGGGGGCAGAGACTACCTTTTTGCCTTTTATTATATCCCCAGCACTTTGCACAGTACCTAGCACACAGTAGGTACTTAATAAATGCTTATTGAATTAAATTTCCTCCCCTCCAATTGTGTCCTCAATGGTTCAGTCAAATAGGCCTTCTCATTGTCATGCACTGGCTGGACCCTGTACGAGAAGGCCATTCCTCCTCACTTCCACTCTCTGATCTCCCTGACTTTGACTCAGTTCAGCACCACTGTCTACAAGGCTTTTCTGCTTCCTCCAGCTGCTAGTATCATCCTTCAAATTATCTTTAATGTTTAATGTTTAAAAGATGTGAAAGATAGGTTATTTTTGCATAGTATATCTTCCCTATCTCCTAAGGAAACTTTAAATTTCATCTTTTTTTGAACCCCAAATCTTTTTGGTATTAATGTATACATATGTGTAAGCAAATAATATTAAACATCCATTATATGCCAGATAGTTTGTTAAGCTTTGGGGATATAAAAAAAGACAAAAGTCAATTTCTGCCAACAAAAATTTATAATCTAAGGGGGAAAACAACAAATATGTATATCTATCTATCTATTTATCTCTATCTATCTATCTATCTATCTATCTATCTATCTACATCTCTATATATATATATATATATCAAGCTATATACAGGATAAATGGGATAAACAGCAGGTGTTTAATAAATGCTTATTCATTGATTCCTATATATATATGACATATGTATATGCATATATATATATATCTTCAGCTATATACAGGATAAATAGGATAAACAGCAGGTATTTAATAAATGCTTGTTCATTGATTATGTTCCCTGCAAAGTAGTGTCCTGTTACTGAGCCCTAAGTATGCTCTCAGGGATTGGCACTCTTCAGGCCTTGGAGATTCTGGGCTGGAAGCTCTACTTTTCCATCTTAAGCATTTTCCATTTCCAGTATTTGCATTAGAACAAGGGAGCCAGGCTCATTTTGGAATAGCAGCAGGAAAAGATTGTGAGAGCAGTTCACCTGGATCCAGTTGGAAGCCCTGAGCCTGAGTGGTTGGATATCATAAAGGAAGGGAAAAGCTCTTCGCATCCTCTGCCAGGTTTGTCACTGACCAACTCCAACTAATCTGGGAACTACTCAAAGATCCTGTAGATGGACTCTAATGCCTGTTTCAGTTGTTTGCAATGTATACCTGTTCTAAAGTATAGTGCCTGGCACACAGCAAGTGCCTAATAAATGTTGACTGACTCAACTTACACTCCCATTTGGACTCTTGACCTCTCTTCCCCCTCCTTCTACATTATTTCAGGCTGGCTCAGACAAAGGAGAAGAGCAGAAGTAATGGTTCCATTGACTCCCAGTGGCTTTTGTTTTTCCCTTTCTCCCAGTGACAAACTTAATTTCAGGTTGTGGATGATGGCCAACACACATTTATGAAGCACCTACTATGTGCTGAGCACTGTGGTAAGTACTGATAAGACTTAAGAGCTGAAGTAGACCTTAAAGAACATCATCATCTCATAGGAAAAGACTCTGCAGCCCAGAGGAGTCTTCTGAACACAGTTTTTAATTTATTGATTATTTTTATTATTTTAAATTTAAATTTATTTTCAAAAATTAAATTTATAAATTTTAAATTATTATTTTAATTTATGGCAAGAGTAGCTGAGAATGTCACAGAGCTCCATCTTTCAAACAAAGCTAGCTTTCCACCTTGCCTAATAGAACTCTTTCTTTTTGGTTTAATGAAACTCCACAAACATCTGTAAGCCTCAACATTGTGCCAGACACTGGGATATGAGGGTCTAAGGACAAAAACAAAATAGTGCTTGTGCCCAGGAGCTTGCATGCTACTGGGAAGGAAAACAAGGTACACAGGTAAGTGAATACAGACTATATACAACATTAATTCAAAGTACTTTCTGGTGGGAGCTATTGGTACGAGGACACTATGCAAGACCCCTTGCAGGAGATGGCACGTTCATGTATATGTATATGTGTGCCGGGAAGCTGGATCAGGAAAGACCTCATTTAGGAGCTGGCATTGGACTAGGTTTTGAAGGGAGCCAGGGAGTCTAGGAGGCAGAAATGAGAAGGGAGAGGGTTTCAGGCAAGGAGCACAGCCTGGGCAAAAACAGAGAGGTGGGAGATGGGGACCAGTTTCCAATTAGCCGGCGAATCAGCTGCTTCTTCTCCTGAGGATGCTCATCTCCATTCAGTGCCTCTTTTTTTCCTTCCTTCCCAGTCTCAGCTCTGATGGAGCAGCTGGGCAGATTGTGAGATTGCCAGTTGGGTGGCAAAATTCTGGCCTCTGCTGCCACATGATCGCAGAGAGTAAAGTAGAACCATCCCCAGATTCTTGAAAGCAGGAACTTTTTTTGGCTTTGATACTTAGCACGGAAAGTGGGCTGGAAAAGGCTAAGTCTTTGATTTCTGCTTGGGGCCTGGCTAATTGGAATGGGTTCCGTGGGAGGGCATGGGCTGACCTCACAGAAAGCATCTTTGAGCAAAGGTCTGGGCGCCCCGTGGATTGGATTCTTGTTCTGGAACAAATTACGCTTCCCGACCTCTGAGCCGCTTGCCAGCCTAAAATTCTGTGATTTTCCTTGAGTGAATCTCTGAGTCTTGTGGGCCTTGTCCAGCATCTGAAGCTTAATCATGGGTCAGGATGGAGTTATTGTATTGTCTGTGCTCACTGGGGCATAGCAGGTAAGGTCAGAAAGCTCTGGGTTCAAGGATGAGTCTGTCACTATGTGATCCTCTGCCTCATTTAATCTGAGAGTTCTAGGTCAGGGCTTCTTAAACTTTTTCTTTGCAAGAAGCCCTTTGTGAGAAATTTTTACTTGATCCCAGGTATATAGGTATACAAATCAAACATTTACTGATAATAAATTATAAAGAAATTTATTTTAAAATAATTCTTTGGCATATGTCTAGTTTTACCATTTATTAAAGATGAAAGCAATGAGATGGATGAGCTTGTTTATTTTTCATATAGAATGAAATCTTGGGGGGATGTTGCCATTTTTTTGCGATCCTCACATTCAGTTACGCCACCCCACATGGGTTGTGACCAACAGTTTAAAAAACTTTGCTCTGGGTACATTGTGAACTGTGCAGAAAGTGCAGACCTGCAGCAGAAGAAGAAGGGACTTCCTCACCTGGGACTTCCCTATACTGAGGAAAACTGAGGTCTATTTCTAGCCCAGTCTTTCATAGAGCAAAACCTTATGGTGAAACATCACCATCCTGGGGCAGAGCCTGAAGACCCCCTGAAGTCAATGGACTCATTTCCCACATGGTCGTCCCCTTACCTGGCCCAAGGGCTGACCAGGGCTGAGGAAATAATCATATTATTATTATTATTCTACGCTCCAGGCCCCGTGAAGCAACAACACGTCTTAAATGGCACACAGACTCGTTAACATTAAGCAGCACCAGTAAGTAGCTCAGAGTTTCTGACAGCTGTCCAGTTTCTCTGGGCAGACGGAATATTAAGTGAGTCATATTTTTCCAGACAAACCAGATGCTTAACTTACTTCCAGTGGGAAAAGGTCTTGTTAACTTTGGAGACTCGAGGCTTGGATTCACTGGTTGGACAGAACCCCATATCTCAGGCTGATCTAAAGGAACTGGGGACACAAAATGACAAGTTATGCAGGGAGGGTCTGGACATAAAACCCCCAACACTCAGATTTCCAAATTGTCTTTTTCAATTAATTCCCCCCCAGGACTAATTAACTTGAAAAAGTTCAGTCCATCATTCTTATATTTTATAAGACAAGTTGTATATGTAATCCCAATTCTAGGTCCTGTGCTCTGTTCTTTATATTATATTGTTTCTCTTTATGTTTGCATTCAATTACTACTACTACTACTACTACTACTACTACTACTACTACTACTACTGCTGCTGCTGCTGCTGCTGCTGCTGCTGCTGCTGCTGCTGCTGCTGCTACTACTACTACTACTACTACTACTACTATCATTACTCACCACCACCACCACCACCACCATCACTACTACTACTACTACTACTACTACTATTACTACCACTGCTCACCACCACCACTATTACTACTATTACTACTACTACTACTACTACTACTACTACTACTACTACTACTACTATTACCACTACTTACCACTACTACTACTGCTATCACTACGACTACTACTATAA
This sequence comes from Myrmecobius fasciatus, assembly GCA_023553655.1. Lineage (NCBI taxonomy): Eukaryota > Metazoa > Chordata > Mammalia > Dasyuromorphia > Myrmecobiidae > Myrmecobius > Myrmecobius fasciatus. The sequence continues at coordinate 32,118 of JAJPUD010004549.1, read as the reverse complement.
CTTCTACTATTACTATGAATATTACAACTACTAGTAGTCATAGCAGTAATGGCAACAGCACTAAGACCAGGAACAACAATAATTGTTGTTATTGTTCAATCATGTCCAACTCTTCATGGTCCCATTTGGGGTTTTCTTGGCAAAGATACTGTAGGGGTTTGCATTTCCTTCTTCAGCTCATTTTACAGATAAGGAAACTGAGGCAGACAGGGTGATGGGTCACACAGCTAGGAAGTATCTGAGGCTGGATTTGAGTCTTCCTGATTCTAAGCACCACCAGCTGCCCAATAACTATAACACTAATGATGATGATGATGATGATGATGATAGCATTTCTACAACACTTGAGCTGTTTTAAAAAACTTAACAATCTTTTCCTTCTGAATAATCATCTCAGGGCATATTCCTGGTGGGACTCACCATTTGACAGTGATGAAGTTTCTGGTGTTGGCTAAAAAGGCAAAGTGCTAATGACCCCTCATCTTCTTGCATGTGAAAATGGCAGTGAGTGGTGGGGAATGAAGTTGTAGTCAGATTGTTGGACTTGAAGACATCAAGATTTGGGTTCAAATTTTCCTTCTGGTATCTGCAGTGCTAGATGGTGTGATCTTGGACAAGTCATTTTAACTTTGGTGAGCCTCAGCCTCAGTTTACTCATCTGCACAATGGGAGAGTAATAGCTGTGATGCCTAACTCACAGGATGATTTTTAAGGATGAGATGAGAAAACATTGAAGGATGAATCTCTACAAAGTTTAAACCCTCTATGAATGTCAGTGACAGTTACATAACGAATATGCAAACCAGTGTTTGGTTCTATGTATTTAAAGGGCTTTGAAGAACCCTTTGTTCATTGTATCATATTTTTAAACCCCAAACTTGAAGCTGAAAATACTTAGTAAATGTCCCAGGGTTTAAGTTATGAAAAACAAGCCTGTGTTGAAGGGCCCAAGAAGAAACAGGCCCAAAGGCAATCTGATACCAGACCAGAAAGGTATTTAATGGACTCAGCTTCTTATTTCTCTTCCCACTTGATTAAACTCAAAGAAATTGGAATGGTGATTTTTTTATTACTGTTCTTTTGGTCAGGTCATAAATAAAGCCAGTGAGGTCAAAGTGTGGGGGGAAGGTAAGGGCAATGTGGGCATGCAGAATGCCAAGACTGAACCTGGAGGCAAAAATTTTATGAGTGACAGTGACTAGGGAGGACCGGTCAGACTTTCTTCCTAGCCTATGCAGGATCATGGAATATGAGTCCCTAGGAAGCAAGCACCATCATCATATTATCTTAATCTCCTTAGGGACAGAATCTAGTAAAGAGTCAGTGCTTAATAAATGTGCTTCTTAAAATTTATAAAGCACTTTACATAAATCTCACAATAAGTCAGTAAGAAGGTGCTAGAGGTATCATTTATAACTGATGAGGTTGAGAAATGAAGATACTTATCCATCTATAAGCTAACAAACATATAAAGCAGGACTTGAATTCAGTTCTTCCTGATGGAGTGACACTCATAGAATCAAGAGATATGCAGTTAGCTTCCTATTAATCTTTAATCTATTTTCAGGTCCCTTTATTATAATTTTTTAATTTTAATTTTTATTGAATCAAGATCTGGAAAGGCTGTATCTACTTGCCTTTCTGAATTTGATTATGAAGTTTTTATGCCCTAATGTATTTTTGTGTTGGTACCATATACCACTGAGGAAAAGGCATATTCCTTTCTGTACCCATTCAATTTTCTCGAGAGGCCTATCATATCTAACTTAATAGTTCTGGAACCAGAAGAGACCTTAGAAGTCATTTATTTTTATCCTCTCTTTTTCAGGTAGGCAATGATGTAGCATGGTGGACAGAAAATAGTATTTAGAGTCAGGAAGACATAAGTTTGAATCCTGTCTCAGACATGTACTAGCTGTATGGCCTTGGGCAAGTCAATAACCTTTTGCAGCTTCATTTTTGTTTTCTGTAAAATGGAGATAACAAAATAAAATCTATCTCTCATGGTTGTTATAAGGATGTCATGGATTAATATTTATGAAGTATTTTACAACCTTAAAGCACTATATAAATGCTAGATCTAATAATAATGTTGTCATTATCAATGTTAAGTAATACTAAATTTTATATTTTTATGTAAAGTTTGAGATCTTGATCTGTCTAACAAAGATATAGACACAACAGAATTTCATTTTAACTACTTATTATGTGGAAACATTGCAAGTCAAATCGATTTTTTTTGAAATGAAACCATTCCAGCCATAAAAAGTCAGATATAGCTCGTTGTTCTGTTCCCCACATTGATAGTACCAGAAAAGTCACAGCAGTTTTATATATGAGTCTGTAAAGGAACATTCAGTGAAATTCATATCCATATTTCCATAGCTAAGCATCCCAATACCTCCAGCCTCCTGGGCTTAATATGTTCTACACTTATCTCCCTCCTGTCTCTAACGGTCCTGTGGGTTTCATCATATGGATGGCCCACAGCTCAGCTGAGCCAAATGGAATGATCTAAGAATATTCCCTATCTCTCTCCTTCCAGCGGCTCTGGGAATTGGCAGAAATATAGAGTTGGGGAGCAGAGTCAGTCCCTTGAGAGCAGAGTGTATATTATCTCAGTCATGACTAAGTTAAGCGCTTTAAGCCCAGATGAAATTTAACCTTGCCATGCTTCATCTCTAGACAAGCCCTGCAGAATGGTTGAAACTCATGCTCATTTTTTATTTTTATTTATTTTTTATTTATTTTATATTATTACTTTTTATTTGCAAAACATACGTATGGGTAATTCTTCAACATTAACCCTTACAAAACTCATGCTCATTTTTTCCTGAAATGTTCTACTTCTTAGCTGCCCAAATACGAATGGGTAACTGCTGTCAATGAGACTAGTCACGGGCCACCCAATAAGTAGCCTTTACTAATGACATTGGTGTAAGATCCAGGCCTGGAAAGGTCTTTGGTATTATTGAGTGTAACTCCTTTATTTCACAGATGAGGAAACTGAGGCCATGCATTTCACAGTGAAGTAAAATGCCCTGCCTAGAGCATATTAGGAAGTATCTGATGAGAGATTGAAAGCCAAATATTCCTGATTCCAGGGCCAGGGCCCTCTAGACTATACCATAGACAGGATCAATTGGAAATAACAGAGGGAAGGCACTAGAATTAAGGGGGGGGGGGGAATGGGAAAGATTTCCTACAGAAGGTAGGATTTCAGCAGCTTGGTATAAACTTGTTCATATGTAGCTGTTTATGTGTTTCCTCCCCATTAGATTGTGAGCTCCTTGAAGGCAGCCACTGCCTTTTGCCTCTTTATATTCTCAATCCTTAGCACAGGACCTGGTACATAGTAGTCATTTAATAAATGTTTACTGACTGATGCTGTTTTGCCAATGTAATGAACCTGAGAGCATCCATACCTCAAGAACCATGATAATGGGAAAGGTAATTGCATTAGTTCTTGCCATTGTCATACAGGACAATCCCAATTCAGTCACTTTGAATGATGTATCATTTGTTCTCCAGGCAACTGACCCTCATGAGTTCATCATGTTATTTTCGGGGTCCTATTGTATTTATGGGGGAAGATGCAAGGTAGGCACTTCTGGTAGTGACTTTTGATCTTTAATGTAGGAGTGGGAGGGGGGACATTTTGGTCTTTTTTTATTGCTTCCCCTGCATATGTCAGTCAGTCAGTCAATTAAATATTAAGAACTAAGTTGAGCCAGGCTCTGTCCTTGGTGCTGGAGATACAAAGACACTTAGGCTTCTAGTGATTCTGGGATTGGGCATCTCTCCAGAGATGGGCAGGCAAGGGTTTTCCTACCTTCAGATTTCTGCTCTTCAAATGTTGATTCCAATGGAGGGCCAAACAGTGGGGCCAGGGCCACAGGGTCATCTGGAGGTTTTTTACTAGATCACACACATTCAAGGCAAATGCAAAAAAAAAAGATGGACAATGTTAATATCCTGGGTATTGGATTGACAGATACTTGATCATTACAGAGCTTTTGAAATATATTTTCTGCTGAGGTAGGGGTTGTGTGGACATATCTATCTATATCTATATCTATGTATATCTGTGTGTGTGTGTAAACACATGTGTAGAAGTATTCTTATCCTTATTCTCTTAGTTTTTAAAAATCTCTCCTCCCTTCTCCTCCATCTACTCTGTATCTGCCTTGTGTGTACAGTGTTATTCATGCTCAGTTGTGAGCTTTTTGATGACTGAGACAGTGTTTTTGTCTTTCTTTGCTTCCCCAGAGTGCAGCACAATAAAGTGGATCCTAGATAGGACTGGAAGGAAACTTAGAAATCAGTAAGTCAAATCATCTACAGAAAAGGTGATTGATGTCGAGAGACATAAACAACTTGCCCAAAGGATATGACACTGCTGGCTTTGTCTGTAAAAGGAGGCTAAAAATAGCCAGGGTTGTTGTAAAGACAATATGGACAGATATTTATAAATCACTTTGGAAATCTTAAAGCCTTACACAAATACGACCCACTGGTAAGTGTCGGAGACAGGATTCAAATTGCAGTCTTCCTGACATGTTGACTGCTTACTGCTTAACCATTGCTGATCCGGAGACTCTTTTCTAAGTCTGAGAGACCTCATATCCTGCCTTAGTTGAGATTTCAGGGAACCAGTTAAGTGCTGCATGGGCTGACTAATAGGAAAAAAAAGATTTGGAAAATCTAACTCATCAGGATCTAATTTGATCCCTTAGTCATAAATGGGCTGGAGCCAAAGATGAAGATGGCCCTGTGTTATCATTACCTTTCCCTCATATCTTGGTGATTCACACAGACCCTTTAAGGTTGTCTTTAAAGGAAAGTTTAGTATATTCTTGGATTATGTATGTATATGTGGAGTGAAAGTTCCAAATATGAGCAATGAATAGGATGTGTGGAGTCCCAACTCTAGCTGCAGAATAAGAAATCTGAGAGTGACAAAGAGACACAAGCGATATTAATGGCAGGGGAATAAATGCTTTAGGACACCATAATTCTACACAACCTGATGAAATTATATTGTAGAGCATAATGATGCAGCAGAATGTAAACTCCTGGAAGACAGTTAAACTGGAAACTGGGAATATATGGGCAGCTAGGGGGTGCCATAGTGCATTGAGTGCTGGATGGAGTCAAGAAGTCTCTCTCTCTCTTTCTGTCTCTGTCTCTCTCTCTGTTTCTGTCTCTCTGTCTCTGTCTGTCTGTCTGTCTCTCTCTGTATTCTGGACATACCTAATTATTTACAAGTTTTCCAATTCAAATATAATTTTTCTGAGGCTAACATTGTTTTTATTTTGTCTTCATATTCCTAGTGGTGGGCACAGAGTAATCTAACTAATGCATGTGGACCGTTTGATGAAGTGGACTAGGGGAGGCGATTGTCAGGCCCCATGCAGCTGTAAAACTATGATCCAGTGATCAAAATTTGCCTCTGTTGTCCAATTTGTCTGATTATGCATAAACAAATACATTATTTTTAAGCATCTCTCTTTTCCCAAAAATAATGCTAATAACTTCTTAAGCAGAGAAGACCCTGGGGAGGATCTGACCTTCTTTAGGAATCACAAATTTTAGCTATCTTCCTGACTGGAACACTTGCCTGTCATAACATACACATCCCTGATACCCAGCACACCCTATTATAAAGTACATGGCTTGAACCCGTCTTAGGGCAAAGTAACCAGAGGTTTCCCCCAGATGCAGAAATGTAAAAGGGGCCAAACTCATGTACAGCTACCCCATAAAAGCCAATCTTCCCGCCCCTCCCATCTCCTACTGAATTGAATTGGTCTTGATTGCTTGTCCTTCTTGTCATGATGAATGACAAAGTGAGATTCATGTTGTTGGTCCTAGATAAGTTTCTTATTTCCTGTTCTGAAGTTGCAAGTTATGGCTCTGATGATCATGGGTCTCCATCAGAGGGGATCTCTGGAGAACTATCACCAAACCCTTTTATTTTATGATGTAGAAACTAAGGCTCAAAGACATTCAGTGGATGGATCTGGGCTGGATCATTTAGGTCACCTCCTTCCCCCTGAGAATCAGAGCCAGGATTTAGACCAAAGTCTGTTTTTAATACTCATCATTCTGTGGGCAACATTAATGTTTTTTTTTCTTTAATCAGTGACTCAGCCACTGAGGAAAACATCCCATGAGACAAAATAGGAGGGAAGCAATCGTGGATTCCAGTTGAGAATGATCCTAATCCTTCCCAGCAAGCCTCTTTGGAACAGCACTCAGGAGAAATTATATTATTTTATAGACTCTTGTCTGTAACCAGACCTCTACTTAGCAGGTAGTTATGGGGACAATTCAGATCACAATTAATTGGCAATCTAGATTCTGATTCTTCACAAAGCTAAAGGCGTCACCTTCATACTCACCTTACAAGCTCTGGTGTGGGGGTTGAACGTCGGGGTCTTGCTACCTCTTCACCTGTGGCACAGGACAATAGCGGTTTAAAGCAATTCTATCTCCTTGCACCGGGGCTTCCTATATGAGCTACAAGTTTGAGCTCCAATGGGATACATACAAAATCACTCAACATTCAGACCCTTATCATGCAATCCCCCTAACTGAAGAGTCCCTTTGGCCCATTCATGTCTGTTGAGTTTCATTGTCTGGACTGAACCAGATTTCATCGACCCCTAAATCGCCATATTCGTCCCACAAAGAGAAGACTCCCTTCTGTCAGAAGTTTAGCAGATGAGTTTGCTCAGCAAATGTTTACCTCAAGAAGCCACTCAGCCAGAGAGTAAAGAATTCCAGCCCCTTCCCTTTCTTTGCTGACTATGCTCCCCCCCTTTGCTCCAGACTACACCCATCACTCTAGGGGGATTCTACCAAACTGCATCCCACTCCATGGCTTGGGTTAACTGGCCCTGCCAGTACTAGACTGCAAGAGCGAGAATTCTGTTTACTTCCATCTCTCTTCCCATTGTGAGGTCTGTTTCACCTAATTCAGAAACTAAATGTCCATGGAGCCTGGGCCAGTGGGGAAGCGGGCTGCCCGAATTATCTGCATGGGCAAAAATGCCAAGCCACATTGGTTAGCAGAATTTAGACATGTGCAGCCCAGAACCCACAGGAGCTTCCTGGCATCAGGGAGTTTTCTCTGCTGTAAAGGAAGAGAAGCGAGCTCTACATAGGCTTCAGAAATTGAGCCTGTGCCCAGATCTCTCCTCCCTCCCTCCTTCCCTTTCTCTTTCTCTTTCTCTCTCTCTCCTCTCTTTCTTTCTCTTTTTCTCATACACACACACACACACACACACACCTCTTTCAGGATGGACAGGATGTCCTCTATATCTGGAATCTGAGCCATACTTACTGGATAAGTTCCTTTTAATTGCACCCTAGAATTAGAAACAGATACTATAAGGATTAGGACCACATATAATATTTGGCATAATATGCACATTTCTGTCATTTCAATTAAGCTGGGCAAAGGAGCAAAGGCAAAGAGGGAAAAATGAGTTTCACTTGAAACTAAGCTGAAATTGGGGATTACACAGCAGGACCATAAGCTCTCTCACACACAGAAATCCATTTTATATTTAAACTAAAGAAAAGAGTTAGCTTTTTTTTAAAAAAAGGAAAAGAAAGGAAGGAAGGAAGGGAGAGAAAAGAGGGAGAGAAGGAAAGAAAGAATAGAAAAAACAAGGGAGAAAAGGGAAGAGGAACAGAAAAATAAGAGGAAAGGAAGAAGGAAACAAAAAAAGAAAAAAAGCAAAGAAAGGCAAGTCAGATTTTTGAGCCAAATAAATCTATGATATGGGTGGGATTGAAACTTAGACCGCTTTGATCATTAATCAATCATCAATGATCAAAATAAAAAAATCATTTCCAATAAATTTTTTTCCAATTTCTAGGAAATTGAAAATTGAACCAACACAACCTCTCCCTCACCTTACAATGCCTTAAAGATCTGAAAATTCTAGTCTAGATGAAGGATTCTGCTTGACTTGCAGTAATCCCACACAGACTGGCCACATCCCTTAAGATACTAACAGGCATGTCGATTAGGAAAACTGCCTATACAAGTACAGGTGGAAAGAGGGAGGAAGAACAGATCTGTGACCTGAAAGCTACCTTCCTGTTTAAATGGTGACTGTACAGATCCCCTAATCTCTCTCTCCTCGTTGCAGCCAAACTGGCTCACTGGCTGTTTCCCAGTAGACAATCCATCACACAGGTAGTGATGCTCCAGACCTGAAACGCTCTCCTGAAGCCCCTGCCTCCTTTCAGTGGTCAGCTCAGGAGTTACATCCTCCCTCAGCCCATCCCCACTCTTGCTTTCTTTCTCACTTGCTCCTGCTCTTTCCTTTATTTAAAACATTGTATTTCATCATGAGATCGGTTCTTCCCAGTAGAGTGTAAGGGCCTCAAGGGTGAGAAATCTGTTCCTTTTGGTCTTTGGGTCCTCAGGTGGTAGCACAGTGCTAGGACAGGCTTAATAAGGGCTTGCTGAATCCAATGCACTTCTCAGAGCTGGGCATTCGGGGGCAGAGAACTGTCTAAGACTCCCCTGGAGAAGCTCTTCGGGAAGCCTCCTCTGTCTCCCTTGCCTGGCTTGCCACAACACGGGAAGCAATAGCATTAAGAAAACACTGGGTTTTGTTGAAGCATCGTCTCTAAGAGTCCCTCTGGAAGAAAGAATAAACCACTAAGTAAGGATTTGCTGCTAACACCTAAATTTGGATTGATTAAAAAGAAGCTGGTAAGTCCAAAGTTATAAAAAATGGGATATTGGAGAGAGACGTTTTGATTGGCGGAGAAGAAATGGAGAGGTATTGTTGTTATTGGTGTGTGTGTGTGTGTGTGTGTGTGTGTGTGTGTGTGTGTATGTGTTTGGGAGTACTGGGGGTATCGCTGACTTGAACTGATGAGTGACCACAAAAGGATAGTGGAATATAATATTGGAATAATAATAATAAATAATAAAGGATAGTGGAATATGATAGTGGAATTCTGGGGGCTGGACTATGGGACCCCCAGAGAAGGAAGAGTATACTAAAAATGTCAGGCAGAAGAAAACACAAAACATTTTCCTCTTTCACAGTTTGGCCAGAGGGTCTATCTCACGGTAATTAGGAGCTGTGTATGCATGACCTCTTGGGAACTTATTATTATTTCCTTTGGTGCAACCATCTGGAAAAATCACTTGCACCACCAATACAAGGCATTTTATAAAAACAAAGCACTCACAAGACTTCTCCTGTGAGAAGTCTCCGTTCCTTCCTGCTTTCTAAGATCCACTTTAAACAATGAGTACTGTTTTGCTTCAAATTGGGACGGAGCAAATAATTTGATTTGAATAGAATCAATAAAAACCTTGTTTTAGGTTCTTATAAGTGAAGCTCATTCCCAGAAAGGGGAGCATTCAATCCATGCATTGAGAACAGCTTTCTGGATTTTTTTCTGCCTTTTTTGGTCACTCTAGAGTCCTGAACAAGCCAAATCCAGAAAAGTTTATGGCTGGTGTAGATCACAGGATTGTAGTGGGCTGAGAGACTAAGACTGTTCACAAGGGAGCAGAGCTTTTTACTTGGACCAGTGGCCTGAAAGAACTACTTTCTCATTTTCTATATCCAAGCAGGTATATCATATGTTAATGAGCTGCCAAAGGACATGAAGCCGCCCATCAGGATACTGGGGCAAAGAATAACCTTTTTACATGAGAAAAGTTAGGACTCCTGTCATAAAATCCCAGATTTTTGAACTGAAAGAACCCTCAGAAGTCAGATCTTGTTCATTCTTTGCTTGAAAAGAACCCTTCTGCCTCTCTGCCATCCCCCATGCGAGCCATCCAATGTGGATTCAAAAACCTTCAGTCAGGCGGAAAACTACTATCTCCCAAACCAGACCTTCCTCTTATGATCAGCTCTCATTGGTGAGAAAAGTTCTTAACATCATTTCTTACCTTTCCTTATAACTTGAAGAAAAGTGTTGTGTGACCCCTAAGCCTGGCATATTGTAGGCACTTCTTAAACATTTGGTAATTTATTGGTTGGAGTCTTCTCTTTTTCATGCTTAAGAAGTTTTCATCCAATGCACAAATTTTCCTTTTTTTTTCTTTTAAATAATCTACCTTTCTTTTTTTCTCTTTTCCTTTTTTTTTTTGTCTGAGACAATTGGGGTTAAGTGACTTGCCCAGGGTCACACAGCTAGGAAGTGTTAAGTGTCTGAGATCAGATTTGGACTCAGGTCCTCCTGACTTCAGGGCCGGTGCTCTATTCAGTGCAACAACTAGTTACCCCTCCCTTTCTTTTTTAAAATCACTATGAAACTACCCAAAATCCCTGTTGGCATTTTTTCCCATCTCTAGTTTTCAGCATTCATATAATAAGCATTTATTATTGAACATCAACAATGGGGAAAAGGACCCTGCTGTACTTCTACTGAATTCAATCATTTCATTTTCTGAGCACCTACTATGTGCCATATATCGTGTAGGATGCTAGGAATCTCTGTTCAAAATCCAGAAAGTAGTTTATGTGCACAAAGATCTGGAGGTTTAATGATTGTCTGTGCAAACCTAAGTTAGCTGTCAGCTATAGCTCTTCCCAGAGCCAAGGCAGTCCAAGCCTGCCAAGTAAGGGAGGTCCCAGAACTGGGAGGCAGTGAGGGTCCTGCTATGCTGCTCTGCTCTGAGTGAAGATTGGATGAGGGAACTGAGAATATTTAGCCTGGAGAAGAAAAGGCTCAGGGGGCACATGATAACTGTCTTCAAGCATTTGAAGGGTTCTCATGTAAAAAAAAAGAATTGGACATGATCTTCTCAATCCAAAAGGACAGAGCGAAAACAAATGTGTGTGTGAAACTTTTTTCATTCAAAATAAGTAAACATTTCCAATTTCAACCGAGTTGAGTTGCTTGGCAAGCCGGGGGAAGGTTGGGGTGGAGTTTGGGTCATGAGTTTTCCTTGGGCATTTTGTAGACTGGCTTTTTCTTTGGGCTTGTGACTGGACTGGATAAATTCTGAAGTCTTTCTCTATCCTAGAGATCTTGGATTCTGTGTCTATTTATGTGTATACAACATAGGACATATAGGAAAACACTTTACTGATTAGAAGTTCAAGGGACTTAAAAAGCAAGCATTTTGGGGGTAAATCCCAGAATCAGATAGCCCAAGTTCAAATTTCTCTCTGACACTTTGTACCAGTGTGACCCTGAGCAAATAACAACTTTCCCGGGCTTTGATTTTCTTGTCTGTAAAACAAGAGAGTTGGATTAGATGGTCTAGGAAGTCTCCTTTCATCTTGAGATCTTTGAATCCCCATGAACAACTGGTTCTTTTGCAAATCAACTGTTGAATGACGGTTGAATACAGTTGGGAACTATATTCCTTCCCCCCCACAAAAGGGATTCTATAAAATTAATTTTTAAAAAAATCTAGTTTGAAGTCAGCCAATTGGGCCCGGATCCCCTCCTCTCCAAAGGAGACAATGCCTTTGAATATTTTGATTGTGACTTAATTTAGAATAGAGATCTCCTCCCTTCCCCTCAAAGGGCTGCTGTCAATAGTTTAAATTCACATTGAAAATGGTGGGCTGAGATAATTCCCAATCTGGCTAACCAATCCCTAAGAAGGGATCACATGATTCTGGCCTAGGGATAATGATGAGGTTTAAATAGGAGGCTGCTAACTCTGCAGGAGGAGGAGCGCCTGTTTCTAAGAAATACCTACCTACTAACTGATTGACATAGATTGAACATGGTTTTCACGAGAAACTCTCTGCATCGTCAGAATAATCAGCAGATTGATTGGAGTCATTTGGAACTAAACAAAGACATTTCTGTCTGTTGGTGATGAGAAGAATTTATCAAGCCTTCCCGGCTCCTGATTTCTGCTGGTTGTGCTTCAGACACACTAATGAGATCTGACTGTCAGAATGCAATAATCAACACTGGAGTCATAAGGAGGCCATGAGAATATCGGGACTCAGAGCCCACCTGCTGCTTTCCATCCTGTGATGGATTTCAGGAAGTCATTTAACCTTTCGGTGCCTCAGTTTCCCTTTCTGTAAAAGGAGAGGCTGGACTAGGTAACCCTGGAGGTCCCTTCCATTCCTATCCAAGCACACTTGTCCTTGAATAAAACTTTCCAAGTCACGTTCGTATATTCCTATACATAGACCTGTATAGGTTATATGCAAGTTCTGGCAAACAACTATGATCAGGAAAATGTCATTTCTTTATTCTCCTCCCCTTACCCTTCACTCAGCCCCACACCAAACACACAAACACGCACACACGTCTTACACACATTTGGTTCCCTGGCAAATCTCCTAATGGCTGGAGTTCCCAAGCAGGGGATTGGATCAGAAGCATTGTCTATCTTGGAAAAAGTCAGGGATTTTAGGAAGCACTCGGGACCATCCTCCCTAAGGAGCCTGGTGAGGATGCACCTGTATCTAATAGGAACCTCAGGTACTCTATCTAATGACCTGCTTGAAGGATTACAGCCTCCCCTGGTGCCTTTGTGGGAAATCTCTGTGACCCAAGTTAAGAGAAAAAAAATGTGAGAATTCTTACCGGGCTGCGCCTCTGTGATCAGCAAAAAGGGAGAGAGAACAGATACCTGGTCAGAGAGTGACAGATCAGTAAACAGATTGGGGCAGCATTAAGTTTCACAGTCACCCGAGCAGATCCCCAGTGAACGGCCCCCCGTTTTCCCACAGGAACTGTCCCAGCTGAGATATAATGGAGAGGTTCCTAGGTGTACAGTAGGTGGGAAATGAAGAGCTACATGGTGTGAGCCCCCTCCTGCAATGGAGGCTTGGGAAGTGTTCTTCCCCTGTCCTCCAACAATTGGGGCAGAAGGTATTTAGGGCCCAGCCGAGGAGTGAGGGCCAAGGAGGATGCCGTCGTGCCCAATGGGAGAGCTTCCTATTGGCGCCGATGTTAACTGGTAACTAAGCCCAGCTATTTCTAACACCCACTCTAGGTCTCTGAGGTCTGTTGGGGCTCTCCCCTGGGTAAATGCCTAGTGGCTCCGCCTTTGTTAGGGATCCAGGAAAAGCCCGATGAGATCTGAGGGACTAAGCCAGCTTTCATGTCATTATGAGTATAGGTCACCGGTTTCCCAGATGGGAACACTCTCCCTGCCAGGGCTGGGCAGTCTCTTCTCTGCATGAGAACCTTCAAGAGTTGCATGAGAAGTAAGTGACTTGCTCACATCCCCAGGAACTGTCAGAGGAGGGACTAGAATTAGAAGCCAGAGAAGGGCTTTGGTTTCTTGGGTGAATCAGTTCCCTTGTGCTCGCTGCTTTTCCCTTCTGGGCCTGTGTCTTCCGTAAAGTGGCTGGGCTGCAGAGTCGAGACCTTTTCCGGCTTTAAATGCAGAGCCCTATGACCCCACAGATTTAGTTCCCCCAAACCCATAGCATATGCAGCTACTAATAAAGAAATAAGGAACTTCTCACTCGTCCAGGGAGGAATCTGAGAGCAAACCTTTAAAAATGGAAGCTCAGGTTGCTGCACCTCCTTTTCTGCTCTGCAAGGGCAGCTGGGATTGTGAGGAAACTGCCAGGATGGAGGTAACTGTGGGCAGCTAAATCCTCTGTACCTAGAGAACGGGGGGAGCTTTGTTGTTTAGACTGGTGGCATTTCTGCTCTGCTCTGCTCTGGAGCTCTCTCCCACAGTCTGTCCCTCTTTCTCTCCAAGGCTCAGTTTGCCAAATGATTGGAGCAAGAGGAAGAAGGAGATGGGAGGGACTGGCTGCTTAGAAGTCCCCATCACTTACTTGAGAAAAGATGAGCCAAGCAGGAGGGTACTTGCTAGTATCACAAAATGGGTGATACAATGGCCATTATATGCCCAAAGGAACCAATGTCACCCAAAGGTAGGCTACAAAGATATCCCGAAGCCCGAAAGCGTCCAGGATTGTCGAGTCAATAGCATTTCTGTACCCCTATTCCAATTCCATATGCAATGTTTTTTTTTTTTTGTGTGAGGTAATGGGAGACAAAGACATAAATGCAAAATTGCCCCTGCTCTTATGGAGCTTACTTGTTCTGCAACTATGATCTTGTTTTAGATTAAACTCATTAGAAGTTATTTTTGCTACTTTAAAAAAGAGTTTAAAATTGTTTTTAAGACTCTTCTACGTGCACCCTTGATCCCCTCCCATCCCATCTTCTCTAGCACGTTTTCCTAGCATCATTCCTTCTCTCTCTCTCTCTCCTTTTCAATCACTCATGATCTATTGGCTCCATTCCTGCTGCCTGTCAACACCCCCATGTTTTCCTATTCCTTAGGAAACCAATCCAACCACCCAGTTATTTGCTTTCTTATATCATCCTGCCCTTTATCAGGTAAACTTCAGGAAGTCTTCTCCATTTCTCTTTCTGTCACTCTTTTAAATCTTTTACCATTTGATTTCCAGTCTCATTAGTCAAAAAAACCCCTCTCCAAAGTTACCAGTGATCCCTTAACTGTGAAATTGGACCCTCTTACTTTCTAAACCCTCTGAAGTCTGGGTTATGCACCTCCATAATTTGCCTTCTGCAAGTTCATAATAATCTTTTAATTTCCATCTCAAGCAGCTTTTTCTTGGTCCTCATGCCTTCATAGACCTCAGCAACATTAAGCACCTCTGATCACCATTTCCTCTTGGATGCTCACTCCTTTCTAGGGCTTTTTGACAAACATTGTCCTTTTGCTGTTTGACTGCTCAATCTCCATCCTTTTTACTATATATTCCTCTGGGTCATGTCCACCCACTGTGAGTGTCCTGCAGTGCTGTCCTTGGTCCTCTTTTTGTTCTCCTTCTATACTTTTAGCATCGCATAAATTGCTACAGGTTCGATTATATTTCTGCATTTTAGCTTTCTTTCTTTCCTAGCTGTGAGGGCCTTCTCTCTAACTTCAAATTATCATCTATTTATTTTGTGTATAAGCACCTGGAGGGCAAAGACTGGCCCACTTTTATCACACTCTTCCCAGCACTTGCTACTGTGGCTGGCACATAATGGGCAATTGCTAAATGCTAGGTGGTGCTGCAGGGGACAGAGAATGGGTACTGGAGTCAGGAAAACGCATCTTCCTGAATCCAAACAAAGCCTCAGACATTTACTAGATTCGTGAACCTGAGCAAGACACTTAGCCATTTGCTTCAATTTCCTCATCTGTAAAATGAGCTGCAGAAGGAAATAGCAAACTGCTCCAGTATCTTTGTCAAGAAAACCCAAATGGGGCCATGAAGGGTTGGACAAGAATCTCCTCTTGGAAGAACAGTTCCAACAAGCGTCCTTCCAAGAACTTAGTGGTCAGAACTGCATTGAAGAATACAGACAGGTGACAGTGGATCTATTCTTACCTTCTTATTTCTGGATCCTTTGCCTCCCTTGATGCCACCTAAGATGGCATCCGCTTTTTTGGCTGACATAAACATTGTAGACTCATAATGAGTTTCTAATTTTATAATGTTCCCCCAGTCTTTCTTATATAAATGGATATCTAGAATTATTTCTTTCATCTTTCACTTATGAAGTTGATTTTTTAAACCTATGAGTGACTTTACATTTACTCCTGTTCAATTGTATAGCCTCCCCAGTCATCTTTAACAAGGGAACTTGGATATTTGATCAAGTTGTGAAATGAGAAGAGGGATAAAAGATAAAGAAAAATGATTTGTTGTAGTTCTTCAATCATTTCAGTCACATGTGCATCTTCATGGCTCCATTTAGGATGTTCTTGGCCAAGATTCTGGAATAGTTTGCCATTTTCTTCTTCAGCTCATTTTACAGATGAGGAAACTTCACTTTTAAAAGGGACAAATAAAGTTAAATGATTTGCCTAAGGTCATAGGGCATTTGAAACTGGATGTACTAAGTCTTTCTAACTCCAAACCCAGGGCTCTATTCACTGTGCCCACCCAAAAGGAAAATAAACTCTCCCTTAAAAGCATATAAAAATAAAAGTATGAAAAAAGGCATTGGTCTGTGGACAGGGACTTAGGGGAGGAGAACCTCCCCCACAGACAAAACCAAACCCATTATTTCCAAAGTTCTGTCCAAATTTGAAGTTGGCCAACTTGGGCAGTCTAATACAAAGTTAAGCGGTTAAGAATGGCTCAAAGAGACCACTGGTAAATTCCATAAAAATGGCAAATGATCAAAACACAGGATCTAGTCTAATGTCATTCTTCAGGCAATGCACAATTGATTCTGTTACTCTCCTGTGGGCCTCCAGTGTAACTGGGATGCATGATGCTTTCCTCCTCCCTATGGACTCTCCCTGCTTTTAGTGGTCCCCCTGAGCAGCCCAAGCCCCATGGCCCTGAAGGGAGAAATGGATGCTTTTCTCCCTTTGCAAGGCAGATGAATCCTCTCTGATGGTCCAGCCCCAAAATTTCTTATCACTACAAGATTTCCATCAGATCTTCAGTTTTCTTTTTAAATATGTCACAAAATTAGTGGTTTATATATATATATATATATATAGTGTATATGCATGCATACAAATACACTTATATACATATGTATATGTCTATGTGTATGTGTATATATATATATGTATATATATATATATATAGGTACATGTATACATACTCATTAGTCAGACTAAGTGGAAAATTGTCATAATTTGAAAAGTACAGAGAGGTTTAAACTGGAGAGGAACTGAGCTGGGCAAGGCACAATCATGGTCTTCAAACATTTGAAGAGCCGTCATAGGAACAGACAATAGGCTTCTTTTGATTGGGCAGAAAGAAACAATAGTGGAATTTATAGAGAACCTAATTTAGGCTGGAGGTGAGGAAAATCTTCCCACCAGGGACAGATGAACCAAAAAAGGATGTGTCCAGTGAAAGACTTGAAAGCTTTCATGCAGAAGTTAGAGAAGCATTTCTTGTGAGTATACTGGAGGGTTCCTTTTGTGTATGAGTTGGACTAAATGGCTACTGAGAGCCCATCCAACTCTCAAATTCTATTATTTTATAATTCTCTGAAGTAGTAGATGGGCTTGGATGTGAATTTATGGAGGGTATGGATCGATTTCTTTGTCTATCAGCACTCAATGTAGTGTCTGGCACATAGTAGGTACTTAATCAATTCTAATGGGCTTGTCTTGTCTTTTGATTAGCATCCAGAAAGGAGTCTTGTACATAATAGGTGCTTAAAGGATACTTGTTCAAGGAGTGAATAAATGTCTTAGTACCTAAAGTTCACATTGGATTAGTTGCCTATAACTGCAGGAAAAACTATGGCAAGATCACCCCCATTTCTCAACTTAGTGAGGCTGTGATAGATCATCTCATTTCAATCAATACCAAAATTTTTGCGAATAACTTAACAAATACCTTCCTCTTTGACATACGATAATTAAACTCTCTCCTGTCCACAGTTGTTTTATTTAAGTGTTTGTTCCTCAGATAAGTCTGTATTATCAGCAGATTAGGACAGATGAGTTTTCCAAGAGCCCAATTCATAGTCAATGTCATCCAATTCATTATAAGAATCACAGAATCTCAGCTTTCCTAGGGACCAGAACTGCCGAATCCATCATGTCCAACCCCATATGGGGTTCCCCTCTATGATGTTTTAGACATGCAGTCCTCTAGAATTAGCTTGAAGCCCCCAGTCTAGGCATCCCAGTCCATCCTGCTTATGAATAATTCTTATTGGTAGGAAATGTGTACCTTGCATCAAACCTCCATAATCTCTATCTATTGAGCCTAGTTTTTCTTCCTGGAGCCAAAATGGAACAGATCTAACCCCTCTCCCATATGATGAACCATCTAATAATTAAAGACAATTATCATTTCCCTTTCCATTTTGAACTTCTTTGTTTTATGTTAATATTGCTGTTTTCAAACAATTCCATATAGCATGAATTGGAGACTTTTCACCATTCAGATTATCTTCCTCTAGATACCCTCTCTGGCACAGTATTAATGTCCATAACACTGAGGATGTTATGATTCTACTATATAACCAGGTCAATGTGTAATGAAAAGGAGAGAAAATAGAGTTTAGCTAATCATTGATCAAAAAAAAAAAAGAAAAGAAAAAGGAGAATGTTAGATCTTACCGGACTTTTCCTCTAAAAGTGCAAGCATGGAAAAAAGAAAAAAAAAAACAAGAGATGAAATAAATGCCCCAAGAAGCAGTTCAAAGGAAACAAGACCCTTACCCATGGAAACCTTCCAGGGAAGTGTTAGTATATGTGTAGCCTCCAAGATGGCGGCAGGAGTCCCAACTCACCACCTGGAATTGACTGAGTCACAGACAACGTTATTCTCATGCTACCGGGTTTAACACCATCTGCAGAGGGGATCACATAGAGGGTTTCCTCCATATTTAAGGCTTTTGGAAACCATCCCCAAAGGGTTTAGTTTTCTTGAAAACATCTGTAAAATGAAAAAATGGGCAGAGTCGTTTTTCAAGGAGTAGAGGAAAGTAACCGGATTTGGAATCAGATGCCTTGGGCTCAAATTCTTGCTCTATTTTTTTATTGCCTATATGACCCAAGGCAGGTCACTTTTCTCTAAGCCTCAGTTTTCCCACCTGTAAAATGAGAATCTATAAGGTTTTTCCAACTCTGAAAAGTTTGTTTCTTTCCATGATCAAGTAGGAGGGCCCAGTCATCCATATAGTACTTAACTTGGGGAAACTGTGCAGGATTTCTTATTTTTAGAGACAAGTTTAGAGGAGATGTTTAGGGAAGGAGAGAGTAGGAGACAGTAATTATATCTGGGCTGTTAAATCCCAATGTGCACATCTGTGGACACCCACACATCAGTGTGTTTGGAGAGGGCAGCTTTCAAAGTGGGTATTTGCAGGAGGAGCTGAGTTGCTCCTGACCCAGCAGACCTGAATGCAACTGCAATGGCTCCATCAGTGACCCCCATAAGAAATTCAATTAGCTCCCAGCTTTATCATCATTACTTTCCTGCCCATTAGGGACCTTGGCTGTAGAGCTCCAAAGGGACTGAAATGCTGCTCATATTAATTCTGTATTAACAAGGATCTAAGCTAATCAAGTTCTCTTTACCCTTCCTTCCCATACTTTGTACTTCTTTCCTCTCCCATCTCCTTCCTTCCTCTCTACTCCCTTTCCCTCTTCTTCTTCCATCTCTACTCCTCTCTCTTCCCTTCTTCTTTCCCTCACCTCTTTTTCCTCCTTCTACTTCCTTTCCTCTACTTCCTTCATCTCTCTTCTTTCTCTTTCTCCTCTCAACTATACTCTTTATTTTATAAAACATTAATGGATGGAAATTATTAGAAATGAACACGAGCTGTATCTTTGCTTTATCAAACATATGATTTGCACTAATTAATTAGGCTGGACATGTTTTAAAAATGGCACAGGTGCCTCCTGTCTCCCTTGTCCCTCCTTGATGTCTTTCATGGAGCAGGGATGAAGCAGAAACCGTCCCCTCATCCTCCCCTTCTGAATCAGGGCACAAGTGTTGCCTCTAGCATGTGAGAGAAGGCTGAGGTGTGGGGGCCATATGCTGAGTCTCTCTGATCCCTTGCCAAACTGGAAAACGCAGCGAGCACCTGCCATGCTATATTGGGCATGGGTCCAGGCCAGGTGTGGGCCATGCTTGCTAGAAGCCCGCAGTCTACACTGATTTATCCCTGTTCTCAGAATCCCAATGGGAAGGATGCAGGAATAGAAAAATGAACTAAACAAAATGAAGCATTAACTCCCCTTCTTCCCTCCCTCCACAAGAGAAGATGTGAGAGTTCTCTCTGTCTTGGAAGAAAAATGAGCATTGCCTCAGGGGAAGGAGAGATGTTGTCAAGAATTCAGTTGGGTTCAAGTCAATAAACATCTCTTGAGAGCCTACTATGTGTCAGGAACAGTGCTACACACAGGGAACACAAAGAAAAAAATGAAAAAGAATCCCTCTCCTGAAGGGAGGTGGGGAGTAGAGTGGAAGGCACCCTAACTCTGGAAGCAAAAGTCATGAGTTCGAATCACCTATGATGCTTCCTACCTGTGGGCAAGTCAATGAATCCCTCTGGACCTCAGTTTCCTCATCTGTAAATGAGGTGGTTGGATTGTAGACATCACTACTGATCTAGGATCCCGTGGCATTCTCCTGGGGATTTCAGAGCCAGAGAAGTCAATCCAAAGTGTTTGGCAGGTAGGGGGAAGGCAGCAGAAATCGCTGATAGGATGGATGTTCACTTGTTCAGTCATTGCCTACTGTTTATGAGTCTTTTGGATTTTTCTGGGCGTGGTTTGCCATTTCCTTCTCCAGTGCATTTTAAAAATGAGGTAACTGAGGCAAACAGGGATAAGTGACTTGTTCAGTGTCACACAGCTAGTCGGTGTCTGAGGCTGGATTTGAACTCAGGTCTTCCTGACTCTAGACCTAGTGGGCTCTATGTTACCTCTCCACTGAATTAGTAACTGAGTGGACTGGGGAAAGCCCAGTGTAGGATGTGGCCCTTGAATTGAGCCTTGGATAAGGCAGGGATTCTAGGAAGTAAAAGGCGAGGGTGTTCTAAGCTGGGAGCAGGGGTGGGAGATGAATGGCCATGGACCGCTTTGGCTGAGAGGTGGAGTTTGGGAAGAAAGGGGAGGAGCTGCTAGTCAGAGGAGACTGGGCACATCTGGAGGCAAAGCCAGCTGTTCTCGTCTCTGTAGCTTTAGTGCTTGGCACTTCCTTGCTGCTTAATAAATTTCTGTGAAATAAAGGATCTGAGTTCAGATCAAGAATTGTGAGATGGTCTCTTCTCCTCCCAGCTCCACCAACTGTCTGTGGGATCATGGGGGATTCATCTCAACTCTGGGTGAATCATTCAGGGCTCCCTCACATGGCTTGCTTGTCAGTGTCAGCAATGGCTCCTTCATCATTAAAAATGATGGAAGGCAGGCAGCGGGAAGAGATCGGACCTCAGCCTTTTAATCTATAAAATGGGGGAGCTGGGCTGGATGACCTTCTAAATGTCCTTCTATCCCATGACATCATTTAATCCTCAGAAGTACCCAATGAGATAATGAGCTTGACACTAGTGGGTCAAACACACAGGAAAGCTCTCTGCCTGCTGCAGTGACTTAGGAAACCACAAATTAGTGTGCTCTATCTTCTAGTGTATTTTTATTTTGTCAAATATTTCCCAATTAAATTTTAATGTGCTCCTCACATTTTACACTTCTGTTTTAGAAGCCCCCAGCTGTGTGGCATTGGACAAGGCATTCGACCTTAATTTGTGACATATTAAAATGGGTTTTGATTGGACATCCTCTATGGTGCCTTTGGCACCAAGTCTGTTCTCTAAGTTACAATCAGTCAGAAAACATGTATTAAGTTCCTACTACGTGCCAGACACTTACTAAGTACCTACTGTGTGCCAGGCACGACGCTCATCACTGGGGATGCAAAGGAAGCTGGGGTCAGAGAAGGTGCTGATCTGCATTAGGGGATAGAGTCTCCTCATTAGAGTTCTTTATGCCATTAACATCATAGTTCTAGAGGAATAATCTAACTATAATTATGATAATAATATCTAGTGGGGCTTTGAGAAGGAACTTTACAAATTACAAAGCAGCTTACATACATTATCTCATGAAAACTCCTTAAGGTCAGGGACTTAGTCTTTGTATTCCCAGCCCTAGTCAAAAGCCTAGAAGACTGTCTCTCTCCTTCTCTGTCCCTTGTCTCTCTAGCTCTCTCTCTTTCTCTCTTTCTCCTCATTCTCTGTCTATATTTGCCTGTCTCTCTCTCTACCCCCTTCTTTCTCCTTTCCTCCCCCCTCTCCTTTCCTCTCTTTTCTCTCTCCTCTCCTTTCCCATCCTCTCTTGTCTCTGTCTCTGTATCTTAGTCTTTGTATCCCCAGCCCTAGTCAAGAGCCTAGACTTTCTTTGTCTCTCTCCTCTGTCCCTTGTCTCTCTATCTTTCTCCTTTCCCCCTTTCTTTCTCTCTCTCTCTTCATTCTCTCTGTGTCTATATTTTCCTATTTGTCTCTCTCTACCCCTTTCCTTTCCCTTCCTCCTTCCCCCTCTCCTTTCCTCTCTTTTTCCCCTCCTCTCCCTTCCCATCCTCTCCTTTCTGTCTCTGTCTTTCTGTCTCTCTGTGTCTCTCCTTCTCTCTCTCTGTGTGTATCTATGTCTGTCTGTCTGTCTGTCTGTCCCCTTCCTTCTCTCTTCCTCCTACTCCCTTTCCTTTCCTGTCTTTTTTTCCTCTCATCTCCCTTCCCATCCTGTCCCCCCTCTTTATCTATCTCTGTCTCTCTCTCCTGCTCTGCTTCTCTCTCTATCTCTGTCTATCTCTCTATTTCTGTGTCTCTCTGCTTTTGTCTCTTTCTCTCTCTCCTTTTTCTCTCTGTCTGTCTCCCTTTTCTCTTCCTCTTCCTCCTTGCTCCGGTCCTTTCTCCTGGCCTCTTCTTTTCTCTCCTCTCCCTCCCCATCCTGTCTCCCCCGTCTCTCTTTGTTTTTCTGTCCCTAGCTTCATCACCCTTCCTGTCACATAGCAAATACTTAAAAAAATCCTTTTTGATCTACAGTTGACAGCTACCATTTACACAGGACTTCAAGGTATATAAAAGTCAGGATACAAATGACCCTATTTGAGTTAACAACCACATCAGGCCAATAGTATGGGTCTCATGAGCTTCATTTCATAGATAAAGAATTATTGAGGCTCAGGAAAATGACTTGGACAGGGTCCCAAAGATTTGAAATCTTAGGGGCAGGATTTAAATCCAGTTCTTCCTGACTCCAAGACTAGTGTCACATGCTGCCTCCCATAGTCCTATCCAAGGGCCATCCCTGACCAGCTGAGAGGGGTCCATCACCAAGCGTTCACCTTAGTAATTCATGGAAATTATCCATTAAGGCATGGAGAGCCTTTTCCTCATGCCAGAGATGAGGAGCCACCTCGGTGAATTGCAAACTTTTAGAATATCGAATCCCCAGCCAATAAATAAACCAGGACCTGATGCTGCAACCAGGCGCACTTTAAATTTACCTGCACTTTATACTATGATAGAGCACTGGTGTGGAATAATGGATGGAGGAGGGAAGTCATGGATTCAAATCCTGCCTCTGGCATGTGATAGCTATGTGATCCTGGGGAGGTGCTTTACCTGCCCCACAACATGAGGCTCCACCAAGCCAGAAGTGGGTGGTGATTTGCATTGATGGAGGGACTACCCACAGTGAGAACGCCTACATTCACTTATATGCTTGCCACAGGAAGTTCCACACTGGGCGTTCTGGGCCAAACCACTAGCCCTCTCTGCAAAGACTGGAAGAACCTTCACTGTTTTCATCTCTGGCTTGGTGGTGCACTTTCCTCCTGTGATTAATCCTGGTCAGTTTAGTGAGCATGGGTAAGAAACTGAGTCAGAGACCGATCATTTAATACAAGAACCCAGGTGTCCCCGGTGACAGCAAGGGGCACTGGTGGAGGCTGCCAGCCTCCTCTAGGCACTACTGAAAATTGAAAGGAAGCATAAGTAAGCCAGCGTGGCTACACAGGGGATAGGAAGAAAGGGAGACCTGAATTCAAATCCAGGCTCATGCATTGATTAGCCGTGGGACTCTGGAGCAATTACTTAAAACTTTCCCTCAGTTTCTTCAACTACAAAATGGTGGTGATAATAGCACTTACCTTCAAGGTTGTTGTGAGGATCAAATGAGATGATAATTGTAAAATGATTAGCCCAGTGCCTGGCACGTAGCAATAATAATAATAATAATAATAATAATAGCAGCTTAAAAACCTTCTGAGTTAGAAAATAATCTCAGTTATAGAGAACAGTGTGGTGGTAGAATGTTGAGTTTACAGGCAGAGGATGGGGTTCAAGTCTTGACTCTTATTTAATTATCTTTGTGATCCTGGACACTTATGGTCTCTGGCCCTCCCTTTCTTCATTTGTAAAATGAGGGGAATGAATTAGGTAACCTTCCTTCCAGCTCCCAGTCTATAACCCACTACCTCCATTTCCTTTCCTTTTCCCTTCCCTCCCTTCTTTCTTTCTTCCTGGTATACCAAAGTGGAATGAGACTTAGAATAAACAAATCTGGCTTTAAGTCCTTACATGTGACCTTAAGCAAGTCTCAGGATCACTCTAATCTAACTTCATCATTCAAATCTGGGGCAATTAAAATCTGCAACATCTGCTTTTTAAGGGTTCCTTTGAGAAAAGTGTTTTTAAATTACAAAGTCCTTGATGAATGCAAATTATTCTCCTTCCTTCATTCTTTGATTAATTTATTCAACAGATGTGTATTAGGAACCTATGATGGACTGAGGATATGATTTATTTTCCTGTAGAATGTAAACTCCTTGAAGGTAAAGATTTTTTTTATCATTGTATCCCAGGTTCTTGCACAGTATCTATAATAAATAATTCTTCAGAGGAACTTAACAGCATGAAAGAAAAGACTTTGAAGGCTAAAATAGATGAATTAAACAGGGTCCTATCTTCAAAGAACCATGATCTACTAGGGGAGAAATGACAAAGGTACAATTCATTATGCGCTTGGAATTGTAACAAGGAAGGTCAGGGTTAGGGGGCCCTTCAGGACCATGGACACTGCAATAGTAGCTGGCAGCTGGAGCCCATAATCTGAGCCTTTTTAGCAACAAAGTTTGAAACCCATTGGGACTCACTGGCTAGGTCATGAAGTCTGGAAACTATTCTATCTCTTTCTTATAGAAAAAGGTGAAAGATGGATATTTGTTAGTCAAGGAGCACATGTTCATGTCCCTTGACTCAGTTTCAGGATGAAGAATTAGCTCCCAGTGAGAAATTTGGTTTCTCAAGCTTCTTTCCAGATTCACACTAATAATCCTTTGGGATGTGAACACTACACAAAAAGGATGAGTTATTTATCCCCAGAGACTTTAGGATGCAATATCTCATCATTTTCTCGATGGCCTGGAAAGGCCAGTAGTCAGCAACATCTCGAGAAAATGGCTAAATTGTAAGGATCTTTAGGTCTGCTTTTAAAAACCATGCTCTATTTCCAATTGTTTAGCTCTAACTATTTATGTGAAAAGTGTTTTGTAATTGTATTCATACGGATCCTGACTTTGTTTTGACAGGTTATTTCCAGATGTTTTATAATGTCTACAATTATTTTAAATGGAATTTCTCTTTTTATCTCTTGCTGCTGGGCTTTGCTGGTGACACATAGAAATGATGATGACGTTTGTGGATTTATTTAATATCCTGCAACTTTGAAAAAAATAAAAATCAAGCTCTTGACTATTACAGTGTTCTATGCTTGAAGTCAGCAAGACAAGAGTTCATTTCTGCCTCAAATAATTATTAACCATATGACCGAGGCAAGTCATGTAACTTTGAGGCTCAGTTTCCTCAGCTATAAAATGGGTATAATGATGATGATGATGACAGCTGGATTAATGTGAGGATCAAATGAGATCATTTACATGAAATACTTTGCAAACTGTGACATACTCTTATAAATGCTAACTATCATTCTTATTTCTTGAATCTGTCTCCTATTCATACACATGGTTACTATTCTGGTGCAGACCCTTATCACTTCTCAACTGAACTATCAATTCTTAATTGATTTCTCTGCCTCAAGTCTCTTACTTCAAAACATTCATCATGCTGCTATCAAATTATATATTCTTTAAAAACAGGTTTTTATACAGATCAAAACTCATCAGTGGCACCCTATTGCCTGTAAAATATAAGCCCAGTTGGCTTTCCAGTCTCCTGCTTACTTTTTTACATTTATTTCTTGCTATTTCCTTTATGTATCTTATATTCTTACTGAACTGAACTACTAGATATTCTCCAGCTTCAGCATCTCACCTTCAACCCTTGTGCCTTTGTATCAGATCCCCCATGGTGCTTTATGTGTAGCCCTCTTGTTGAATGAAAAAAATACAAAAATGATTTCTCCATCAGATACAGTGAAGGAATGCCATGTGGATTTTGATATAAATAATGCAATATGAGGCATTAGTAATGCATGATTTAACTGAGAGGGTTGTGGAAGTGTTTTTGCATCCTGAATATTTAGAGTCCCAGTTCCTGTACCAAATGACAGAAAGGTGTGACACTTTCATGTGTAGTCAGTTATCCAATGAAATTTTCTAATATTTCACCAAGTGATCCATTCACCCTCTCTGATGAACATCAGCACTGCTTCTGTTTTTTTAAATGTTTTCTACTTTATAGATCCTGGTGCCTGTTTCTTAAATTCTCAGCATGTTGATCACTTTGGGAGTTTTTTTTTTCTTTTTTGTCTGAGGCAAATGGGGTTAAGTGACTTGTTTAGGGTCACAAGCTAGTAAGTGATAAATATCTGAGGTTGGATTTGAATTCAGGTCCTTCTGATTCTAGGGCTACTGCTCTACCCATTGTTTCTAGCTGCCCTAAGAGGTTTTTTTTTATTCATATGTTAGCTAAGTTTTAAGTCTCAGATATAAATCTTTACTTCTCCAGTTTAAAAAAAAATAATAAAAATATGATCAGATTGGCGAAGTTAACAAAAGGGAAGATAAATGTTCAAGAAACCCTGGGAAAACAGGAAGCTCTGGGTATTGTTGGTGAGGTGTGAACTGGTCCAGCCATTCTGGAAAGGCCTTTGGAACTATGCTCCTGGAGTTACCTTTTGACCCAATACCATAGTCCACTACATAGATCCCTACCAGGTCTATGGTCCAACAGAGAACAAAGAAAAAATGGACCCCTTTGTATAAAAAAATATTTGTAGCGCCTCTTTTTTCCACAAAGAACTTGCTACTAAGAAAATATGCATCAATTAAGGAATAGCAAAATACATTATTTAGGCAAGAGAATATTATTTTGCCATTAAAATGATGAAAGGGCTGGTGTAAGAGAAAGCTGGAGAGATATATCTTGCAAGGATACACCATGAAGAAAGTAGACCCAGAAGAGTAGTTAATACAGTAACAATATTATAAGAAAAATAACTGTGAAGACTTAAACTCTTTGATCAATGCAACAAGAAACCGATGATTATAGAGAAATAATGTTACCCATAATGCCCAGATCTATCAGAGAGAAGATAGGTGTCAAATGCAGAATGAAACATAATACATTGGGACTTGGCTAACATTGGGATTTGGTTTGTTTATGTATAATATAAAGTTTTTTTTCTCAGTGTGTGTGTGTGTGTGTGTGTGTTGTGAAGGGATAGAAGGGAAGAAAAAACAAATGTTTATTAACTGAAAATGATCATAGCAACTTTATGAGCCAAATGTGATTATTACCCCCTTTTTGCAAATGAGGAAACTGAGGCTTAAAAAGGTCACACAGCTAGTAAATGACTGAAACAAATTCAAATAATCCTGAGTTCAGGTCCAAAGTTCTACACAGTATATAACATTATGAAATAAAATTTAGTAAAATTTGTGATTAGAATAAGGTTGGTATATCTGATTTATGTTGTATGTTATGTGTTAGTCTTCTAGTTACCCAAATTACTTTGTATCTAATTAGTTTGTATTTATTCTTCTTATATTATCATTTTCTCTCTGTGTCTGTATGTTTGTTTCTCCCTCTCCCTCCTTTCCTCTTCTTTTTCCTTTCCTCCATTTCTCCTTTTCTCTCTCTCTCCCCTTCATTTTTTCTCCCCTATCATATGTACATAAAATATATAAATATCATAAAATATATATTACAATGTATATCTATGTCTTATGAATTCTATTTGAATGCAAACTGCTTGAGAGCTGAGATTGTTTAATTCTTTGTATTTGTAACCCCAGTGCCTATCACATAAGGAATAGATGTTGAGTGATCATATTGATTGATCTCACCACCAGAACCATTTGCAATACTGATGATTTATAGAGGACCAAAAGCCCATTCAACATATTGCCATTTTTGCATAGTAAAATGGTAAGGATAATGGAATCAGATTTAGAGTGAGAAGGGATTTTAGAAGTCAATTTAATCCCTTCTTTTTTATAAGTATTGAAGGAAAGTTGACTAGAGGCCTGGACCTGGAGTCAGAAGAAATGAGTTCAAATCCTATTTCAATACTTACCAGGTGGTGATTCTGGGCAAGTCATGTTACCTGTGTTTACTTTAATTTCCTCATCTGTAATATGGGGATGATGATAATAGTAATTCTCTCCCAGGATTGTTGAGAGGATCTACTGAGATGATATTTGTAAACTTTAAAGTTTTTTGTAAATGATAGCTACAAAAATAATGATGATGGTGGTGATGGTGATGATGGTGATGGTGATGATAAAAATGGCTGAGACACAGAGATTCAGTGACTTGTCCATGATTACACATTTAGTATCTGAGGCAGGATTTGACCTCCAGTTGCCCTGACTCCATCCACTTCTTTACCCACTATTTCACACTATTTTCAAGTATTATTATCTCAGACTGTACCATAACCAAATCTCCCATGAGCAGTAAGACCTATTTTACCTAAGGAAGAAAACTCTCTCTCATTATTTGGCAATATCACCAGAACCTTGCAATTTTGAATGAAAGAGATGCCTGTGATGACTCAAATTGCAATGATGGCAGTTGGATGACAAGGCAGAGGATTAGCAAGGTCATGATCTCCCAGTTAGGGTCACCTTTCCTTCCTCAGATCTATATTTGATAACAATAATAATAAGATAGCTTCTACTTACAGAACACTTTCAGGTTTATAAAGTGATTTACATGAATTATAGTATGTAATTATTTACATCTATTATTATATTTGCATGTGTATGTCTTTTAATCCTCACCAAGCCTGAAAGGTAGATGCTACCCCAAGCACACCTACTTTAGAACTTTGCTCCTGCTCTTAGTATTTTCAAACATCAAACTAGATTTTTACCTGCCAAATGAAAATGAGGGAATCATCCATAAGAGGGCCCCAACTATATTCAATGTGAAACTTCTCTTGAGAGACATTATATATGCAAAGTTCTCTAGGCCCATCTGGGGGAATCTGCAAGTGATTGCTCTTTTACTGGGATGACAACTCGGGTACTCCAAATGGTGCAGCTTTATTTGTTTTTTTAATTCCTTTTTCTCTGGGGCTCGGTCTTCCTGTCTCATCCAGGCTGGAAGTGCATTGATCATTCATTGGGCCTGATCCCATTTCTGAGAACCACAGTAGCCTTGAGCTACTCCTTTCCAAACTTTGACCCTGTTGGCAGCCTGGTGGTGGGCAGATCCCGGGGCTTACTTACCATCTTGATGCCATGTTAGGTCCCTATCAGTTTAGCCCCACTGTAGTTCAGAATTTCCAAAGTCAAGTATTCCACCAGCCTCAACTTCCCCAGTAGTAGGGACTATAGGACTAATTCTAACCCCATTCTTGGAATATTGCTTTATTTGTGAATGGGACTACAAAACCAAACAAAAAACAAAGAAAATAAATGTTGTCTGTGAACCCTCTGAGAGGAGGGATCACCTTTTGTTTCTGCATTTCCAGTACAGTAACTGGCACATAGTAAGTGTTTTATAAATGCTTGTTGAAAGACTGAGAAAAGAATTAATTGCAGGAAAAACCCCCACTGTGGCAAGCCAATCCAACAAACATTTATTAAGCACCTATCATGTGCCAGGCACTATGCAAAGCACTGGGGATGCAATTACTAAAAAGAAAGGCTGTCCTTGGCTTCAGAACCTATAATCTGAGCCACTTCCCATCAAGCCCTGACAGAGTTTCCATTGCACATTAAAATCATGACCAACAAATTCAGGTTACTATCAATTCCACAAAAGTACATAGCCCTATCAAGATGATTCTAGAAAAGCAAAAACTACAATGAGCTGAGACTTTCAATGAAGACCAAAGTCAGCCACACAAATACACAGAAAGGTTTCTTTTGTTGGAAGCAAATGTTGGCTGGGAGAGGAAGAGCAAAAAGCAAAATATATGTCAATGGAGGGCAAAAAAAATGATGGAAGTTTTCTGGAAAATGGATTCCCAAGAATCAATGAGGCTAAGAAGAATAGGGACGCTTATAGGACCCTGAATGAAGACAGAGAGTGAGCATTTTGAAGGACAGTTGAATGATGCTGAAGCTGCTGAATAGACACCTTAAAAAGTCATCCAAAGGTGTTTGAGAATCCAAAAGGCAGAGTTACTAAGAAGTTGTCAATAATTCTATTACAACCTAAAAGGAACAGGTCACAAGAGCTCCATTTCTTGGACATCTTCCCAGAAAACCTAGGGACCAGCATAAGCAAAGCTTGCATCAAGAAATCTCCATAATGGAAGGGTAAAGTCTGACCATTCTGGCTTTATGAAAGAGATATATTACTTTCACATTCAGAACACCATTGGACACCAATGATGTGTGTTCCACAGGTCAAGTGCAACAATATTTAGTTGAGAATCAGGACTGGGGAAAAGTTTTTCCTGCAGAAATAATTGTGATGTGGTGAGTAGAGCAACAGACTTGGAATGAGAATTAAGGGGTTCAACGTGACCTCTGGCTCTTACTTGATTTTTGATCCAGGGATGAATTACTTCACCACTTAGTTCCTCATTTGTAAAATGAAGTAGTTGGACTTTGCTGGCCTCTGAGGTTCCTTTTTGCTATAAATCTATAATCCTATCATTGAAATACATTCACAAAACATTTAAAAGATGAGAAATCATCAGGATCTATAATTTACATGAGCTAAGTGAACACAATTTTGTTTGGTAAAGCAAAATTTTAGGAGGTGCAATGGATTGGGAAAATTTGGGTTCAACTGTAGCATTAGACACATACTAGTTGAGTGACCTTGGCAAGTCAATCCTCTCTTTCGACCTCATTTTCCTTATCTGTAAAATATAGATGATAATAATAGCTAATTCTTTTTAGAATTGCTGTGAGGATAAAGTGAGAATATTTATAAAGCAATTTGCAAACCTCAAAGCACCATATAAATGTTATTATTATTATCATTTTTAAATATAAAACTACATTTTTCATGAAATTAGAAGGTGACAGATAAAATTTGAAGCCATTTTTGAAATCAGCTCTAAAAAGACAAGATTTCATTTTGCTTTATGGGTATAAGAGATATTTTGGTTGTTGTCCAAAGTAATAATAGTTGCGTTTCTATT
Source organism: Myrmecobius fasciatus (assembly GCA_023553655.1). Lineage (NCBI taxonomy): Eukaryota > Metazoa > Chordata > Mammalia > Dasyuromorphia > Myrmecobiidae > Myrmecobius > Myrmecobius fasciatus. The sequence goes on along the minus strand of JAJPUD010004549.1, from coordinate 1,103 downwards.
GCTCTTTTGTGAGTAAGTAGTACAAGTATTGCTATGTATATTTTACAGCTGAGGAAACTGGGGCTCTGAAAATTTAAGTGACTTGCCCACCATCACACAGTTATGTGTTTAAAGTATGATTTAAATTTCAAGTCTCTTCACTCTATAGACGCATTTAGGATAAAATCAAAGAAAATTAGACTTGTGAATTCACCTATAGAGAGAACTCTCTATGTGGAGAATTCTTCTAGCAATATAGACAAGTAATATATTACTTATCAATTTAGAGTTTCTTTGGACACTGAGACACTGCGTGTCTAGGGTCACTCCGGCAGTACATGTCCGGAGCAGGATTTGAAACTAGGGTTATCGGACGCTGAGGCTGGTTCTCTAACCATATTATTTCTAATTTATTATTCTAAATTATCTCTAATTATACCAGATTGCCTCTCATGTAAAGTAATACAAATTAATTTTACAAGGAAGAAATCACTCATTGGTGGGATGAGGGGGTGGCCCTCAATAATACTTTGAAAAGACCTTGAAATGGGGAAACACTTTTGCAAAGCACCGAGGATGAGAGCTGGAAAGCTGTGACCAAAAAGCCACAAGTAGAGCAGCTTGACTGGAATGGAGAAAGAACAAAGATGAGTTTAGTAGTAGGAAACAAATGGGGCGAAATAATTAGGAGGGCTTTAAATATCTGATGGAGGATTCTAGCTGTGGTAGGGAGTCAATGGAGATTTTTAAGCAGGGGAGAGATGGGGTCCTATCTGTTTTAGGAGTATCAAAATGGTAGCTAGGTGGAGGGTGGATTTGAAAGGGGAGAGTCTGGAGGCAAGGAGGTCAGTTAGAAGGCTATTTCAGTAGTCTGCAGGAGAGCCTGGTACAGAACAGAGATTGTGCAAGTCTAGAGGAGGAGACAGATGTGAGAGATGTGGGGGAGCTGGGATCAGGAAGACTGGGCAACTGATTGAGAGGGAAGGAAGCGTCAGGAATGACTCGAGTCAGCAAACCTGGAGAAATCACTGGAAGCATAGCGTCACCTTCAAGAGAAATTGGGAAAACTGAATCAGGGGCAGACTTGGGGTCTGTTATGAACATGCTGAATTTCATGGCTTGGG
>JAJPUD010004548.1:173578-192599 GCA_023553655.1 Myrmecobius fasciatus | reverse complement strand
AAAAAAAAAATCAGAAAGAGTGGGAAAACCCTGAATATTATATATCATAATGACCTGGCTTTATTCTAGAAAGAAACCAAGGAAACGTAGCTGCCCCCCATTTGCAAAAGAAGGGAACTATTTGAGTATAATGCTGTTTACAACCTCAGATATAGTTAAAGTGCTGGTTTTGTCAAATTCCTTTTTTTCCTTTCTTTTTAAAAATCTTTGTTTCAGAGGCAACTAGGTAGCACAGCAGATAGAGCACCAGCCCTGAATTCAAGAGGACCTGAGTTCAAATCTGGTCTCAGACACTTAACACTCCCTAGTTGTGTGACCCTGGGCAAGTCACTTAACCCCAATTGTCTCAGCAATAAAAATTAAAAAAAAATTTTTTTTTAATCTTTGTTTCAAGAGTTGATTCCCTGGGTGGGAGATAGGGGAGGGATCCATTCAAAAATGAAATGATGGGCAAAATTGGAAGTATCTTCTATTGACACAACCTGCAACCTGAAATTTCTTCTTTTATTTCTCTACTAACCTCCCAATTGAAGTATATGCCAGGGAGCCAAGAAACAGGGGAAAAAAGGAGGCAACAGGGGTATATATTCAAGGAGATGCAAGGGGCTTTCATCTTCCAGGAATCTCAGGTTCACTCTGCAATCATATTGCAACCCTCTGGGTTAGTGAGCCTCACTGACCTTCCATATGTCCCTGCTGTAACACTGATGAGTGTTGAAAGGGCTACTGGGAATCTGGTAAGCAACTATTGCGATATCTTCATCACATTTATATGATGATGTACCAAGAACAAAGGAAAAGAGATTAAACACTCCAAGTGCTGGCCACGTATTCATAAAATGTCTCTTGTTTTTGCTTTTTTAAAGGTCTAAACAAGAAGCCCCCTGGCAAAGTCAGCCAGTAGACCACAGAATCTCACAGAATCAGAAGTTGAATTATGTTATTATTACCCACAAGCCATCAGCCCTGAAGTCAGGAGGACCTGAGTTCAAATTTGGTCTCAGACAATTAACACTTCCTAGCTGTGTGATCCTGGGCAAGTCACTTTACCCCAAATGCCTCAGCAAAAAAAAACAAAAAACAAAAAAAATTACCCATGAAGGGTACGCATATATTAAAGAGATAACATATCCCCTAAGATATATATAATTATCATACATAATATCTTCATACAAGAATATATTTGGGTGGTTTTGCATAGTTTACAAAGCATTTTTCACCTGTTTTCTCATATAATCTTCTCAGCAAATTTGCAAAATACAAAGGGTGGGGGGAGTGGAAAGAAGCATAATTTTTCCTATTTCATATTCCTTGATCAAAATCACATCTTGGTCTCCTAACTCCAAATTAAAATACACAGGTAGAGATACAATGAAGAAACACTAAAATCCCACCTTCTACAGAAAGCTTTCCCCAATCCCTCATAATTCTATTGCCTTCCCTCTGTTGATTATTTCTTATTTATCCCATATATATTTTGTTTGTACATATCTATTTGCTTGCTATCTACCTATTAGTTTCTGGGAATTCTTTGAAGGTGCCTTCTTTGTAGCCCCAGCACTTAGCACATGACTTGATACACTACAGACACTTAATAAATGCTTAGTGACTTTCATTTTAAATAAACAAACATTAAGTGTCTACTCTATTCCAGATACTGTGCTAAGCTCCCGATAATATACCTTGCCATGGATATTTACATAGAGATACACAAAAATGAGCCAACAATATAGCAATAATAAGAAACAATTATAGATACACATACACACAAATAAATGCCTATAGATTTAAATTCTAATTTTCTCATATTTATTCTCTTGATTCATCCCCCTTTTAAGATACTTTAAGAATTGTGTTTGTTGGTTTATAATATCCTATATTTGTATATACTTTACTGTTTTAAAATGAATATATACTTTTATATATAAATGTATATATATGTATACAAATGTACATGTATATAGTATGTATGTGTAAAGTATATACTTCTAATGTATCTAAGATAAGAAAGAAAGTGGTTTAATGCAGGGGAGGAGATTTCTGCATCAAACAGCTCTAATAAGAGTTTATATCCAAGATATATAGGCAACAGAAATATATAATCAAAAGCCATTCTCCAGTACACATTTGGTCAAAGGATATAAACAAACACATCTCAAAAGAATTGGAAATTATTAACAACCATGTGAAAGAATAATCCAAATCATTAGTAACAATTCTTATATTTCTGGTGAGATCAGGGTAGCAATTTCTAGTATGAAATAAACATGTGACAAATTCACAATAGCCATTCTCTTTGCCAAAAGGTAGGTTTATTTAGAGGAAGAGGTTACAGACAAAATAATAGGTAAAATAGGGCACCAGGAATGGCAAATATGAAAGAGTTGGGAGACCAACAGGGTTAATGCCATTTACTGGTAGGTTAGATCCACAGAGTTCAGCAGACTAATCAGATTTAGCTAGAGTAAGATGAAAAATGCCATTAAAGAGAAGGCATATGAGAGGGAAGAGAGAGTGCCTCATATCAGGTTTAGTCTTAGAAAGTTCTTAGTAAATATCATCATGAGCAGATCTTTCTTAGGGGGATTATAGCCTTGGGGATTTAATATAATGTGGATTTCTGCCTGGCGGACCTCCACAGAGGATGGGACCACAGAGCTAAACTGATCTCTATCAGAGCCTTCTCCCTGCCTGCCCCAGGGAACAATTTTATTAATACTCCAGTTTCTGTATGCCAACCCCCTCCCACTATTCAGAACTGATCATATCACTCATCACTTCAAAGTCAAGAAATTGGCAAAGATAATAAAAGATGGGAACAGACTGTGTTGGACAGGTTGCTTGAAAACAGGTATAGTAACATTTGTAGAAAGCTGTGAATTGTACGATTCTGGAAAGCATTTTTGAATTATACAAATGAAGTGGTTTCCATGTCCTCATACTTTGACTCAGGAAGTTTTCAATGCTAGGTACCTACCCCAAGGAGGTCACTGGCAAAAAGAAAAGCCCCATACACACTCAAAAATATTTTTAGCCTTCTTCTATAGTGGTAGTAAAGAAATGGAAACAAAATAAGATCCTCAACCTGAGAATGGCCAAACAAATTGTGGTAAGAGAATGTAGTAGAGTATTACCTCTTGAGAAACAATAATGGCAATGAATCCAGAAGAATGAATTCATATCAACTGAAGCAAAATGAAGTAAGCAGTATAGGGAAGACAAGATACCCAATGACAGTAAATGGAAAAAAAGCAAAAAACAATAGGAAATTAATGTAGTGAAGTTACAAAGAATAAGCTACAACACCCATCTTTACCCCCACCTACATTCCGTGGGGAATATTGCATAGACACATAGACAGAAAGGCATAACAATTTCTGAATTTTCTTCCTTTTTTTTTTTTTTTTTTTTAAATTCTCTTGTAAGAATGGCTCTCTAGGAAAGATCAGGTTGGAGGGAAATCTAGGTAATATAAAAAGTAATGTAAAAACAATGTAAAAACAATAGATGCCAACAAAAATCTACTGAAGTAAAATGCGTCTACAAACTTTTTAAAATTAAAAAAATCATCTATTTGATCAACTCTTGTGAGAAGGATGAGGTATTATCTTCTTTTAAAAAAATTGGATAGATCAAGTATTTAATTAAAGATCTATTATATATAATATAGGTACCAGGCATTGTTACTCCTGGGAATACAAAGACAAATATTCCCAATTCTCAGAGTTTATCTTGTATTGAAGAAGTCAGCATGCACATATATAAGTATATATAAGCACAAGGTAGTTTAATAAAAGATATAGGGGAAGGAAAGACATTAGAGCTCGGTTCAGGAGCTTGTCACTTGGCTAAAGAGTCCCAGGACTTACCCTTCTCCCCATCTGTATTCCTGTCTGGTATGGGGGCAAAGGCTATTTGATTTGTCATTGGTTAATATTTTGGACTTTTTCGAGTAAGGGTCACAGATACATAGTAAGGTGCATATATGACGAAAATAAGCATTTGTGGAAAATACCTAATAACGGTCAGGAACCATGGTTGCACTCCAAATACAATTTGCACCCATTAACTGTCCCCTGCTTCCATTCAAGGGAAAGAATGAAAATCCTAATTAGAGATAGGTCCAGGGTCAGTGAACAAGCCCACGACAGATGAGGGGCTCATTCTTAAAATGACTTTTTCTAATACTGCTTCAAAATCCGCTTCCTACGAAAAGCCTAGGTTCTGAGATTAAGAAATTGGAGAATTCTTGTTCAGGTACGGTACAAAATCAGGTTTTGGGGACGTGAGACAGACGTCCCACTTTAATTCCCTCATCTCCCTCCTTCAAACTTCCCAGGCCATGAGAACTGGCGTCCGGCAGGCTACGAATGGACGTTCAATTCCAAAAGTGGGCTTCTTTCTTTCCCCCCAAAACCACTACGCGCACAATCCGAAAGATCTGGCTCTTTCCCTACCCTGGGGTACCAAGCTTGGCAATTTCAAGAGCGTAGAGATGCGGGCAGAAGACTGGGGAGGTTGATCATTACAGATAACGCGAGACTTCCATGAGGAAGGAAAATTGACTACAAGTTGGCGGCTCTAGAGCTACGACAGCCAGGGCCCCACTGACCTGTCAAACCCCATTTCCTCAAATCCTCCTCCTCAACTCGGGCCCCCGCTGCTGCCTTGGGTTGGGGTTTATTCTGCAGGGCCTGTAAGAACGCAGACATTTTGTCCTCGGGCTCCCCGGGAAACTTTCCAGTCTAGAAGAAGCGGCGAGAGCGCAAAAGCAAACCCCCGGGCTGACCGCCTTCGGGAAACGTGCAATCATTGGCTGCTAGGGCTGTGACTCAGCTCTCCATTGGCTGTCTCTAACGAGTTCTCCCTCCCTCTGCCCTGGCTTCATTTTTCCCCGCCCCTTCCCCTCCCACAAGGAAAGAAGATTTCGCGGCTTCTGATTGGCTGGTGACTATCAGCCGCTGATTGGTAGTTGTCCCGAAGCAGGAAAGGATGAGAATCCTCTGAGCGAATTTTAAGACAGGTAGGCGGTGGGGGATGCTCAGAGCATCGCGGGAGGTGCAGTGCAAACTGTTTCTGCGTCTCCCTTGCTATGGAGGCTTCTGGTTGGTCTTTGCTTTTAGCGCGTGCTAGCAGGGCCTGCTCATTGCTACATACGTAGCTGCTGTTTGTGGGGTTTGCGTTTGCTATCAAAGTTCCTCGCGGACGAGTCTTTCTGAAACCTATCGGAATTGAGTTTTAGGGCCCCATCTTAAAGCAGGCGAGCTCCGCCGTTACTCGTTGTATACCCCTGCAAAGAAAACGGGAGCGACCGCGGGAAAAGGTCACTTGTAGAAAAGCGTTGGAACAAAATAAGTATCCATTTGGGGAACATCCCTCTCCCCTCCTCCCAGCCTCCCGAAATTTGCTTAAATAAAAACATCGAGGGGCGCCTTGGCTAATGAAATCCTTCCGATGAGGAGTACAGCTAGATTGTTGACACATTTGAGCCTCTATATAGACACATTTAATCCATATAAAGAGTTCTCTAGTCTTCTGTTTTTAAGGGTGCAAAAGCATCCTGAAACCAAAAAACTCGAGAAATGCTGATGCAGAAAAAAGGCTTGGAATAGGACACGAGCGTGGGAACTACTTTTGGCCCTACTGTTAGTGTTAACTGTGGCAAATCATTTCACCCTCAATTTACACAAGTATAAAATGGGAGTAATAATGCTATTCCTGACTAAAAAAAAAAAAAAAAAACTAATCCCCAGAGGACCCAGTTTGAGGCAAGCCACACTTGGAATATAGCTTACTTCTCTGACTTGATAAATATGAGGAACTTTTAAAATAAGGGACACAGTGGCCTATCAGACTGGAGGTGAATTCAATAAGACTTTTTTCCTTCTTTTTCTTTTTTCTTTTTTTTTTTAGATGCAGTGGGATTAAGTGGCTTGCTCAGACTCACACAGCTAGTAAGTGTCAAATATCAAACTGGATTTGAACTCAGGTCTTCCTACCTCTAGGGTCTTGCTCTATCCACCGCCCACCTAGCTTTTTAGCCCAATACTTTTTTTTAAGGAAGTGTAGATCAAAAAAAAAAAAAGTATCTGCTTCTTGCTTCTTCTTTCCCTCATGGACATAGCAACAGTAAAGCCTAGAAGGTAAATAACAAAAACTGAAAAAAGCAAAAAATATATAATGTTTAAAATTATTTCACATCCACTATTTCAGCTGATTCTCAAAACAACCGTGAAGGAGAGAGGGCTGGTATTATCTCCATTTTATACATGTATAAATTGAAATGTAAAGGGCAAAATATTTGCCCAAGGTAACAGTGGTGGATCCAACTAGAACTCATCTAGATTTCCTATTCCAATTCTTTTTCTAATATACAAACAGTTCTCATACTTTTTGGTTTGTCAAGACTTCTTGACTTCCTTAAAAACACAGGACTCTTTAAAGAGCTTTTGTTTATATAAGTTACATTTGTCTATATTTCCCATGTTTGAAATGAAAATGCCCTTAGTATTGAATGCCTTAGTATTGTTAGGAAAATAGTTTTGACCTCCCAATCCTATGAAAGCCTCTTGTAACAAAGAATTTTTAAAAAAAAATGGGAAAATAAACAGTTCCGTGAAACCAATATGTTAAAAAACTCTTATTTTGTACAATGTTCTACCCCCTACCTTTTAAAGCAGGATCAGGGTACCTTTTCATAACACTTCTTTGGAACTATCACCATCAGGTTTCACTTGTTTGCTCATTATTGCCAGAGTGTGACAATTGGAGTGAAGATCTCTCAGGACTATAGACTAAATTAGACAAAGCCTGAGGGCCTAAGTTCTGGTGAAAGAAGAAAGTAGTCTGATTTATAAACTGTCAACATTCCAGTTCCTAAATAAGGAAAGTTAAAGCATATATAACCAATTAGAATGTTTGGAAAGAAAAAGAAGGGTGGGCTGGGGACTTTCTTTGTTCTGGATTGTATAAAAGTCACAAGGATGTACTGCTCCCCGGCTCTCCCAACTTTGGACTGCTTATTTGCTCCATTGTGGGACCGCCTGGTACTCATGAGTTCCTGAATAAAGCCTTTGTTCTATACCTTGAGATGCCTCTGAAGTATTGATTGTTAAGATGAGGGCCTGAATATCCCACACATTGCCCTTTCCAATTGCATCATTTTAGTCACTGTTAGATTGTTTTCCTGATTCTGCTCACTTTACTTGGCATCAGTTCATATAGTTAATCTCATTCTGTGTGTTCATCACATTCAGTATTTCTTACAACTATTCCACTATGTTCATATAACATAACTTGTTTAGCCATTCCTAATCTAAGAATATTCTAATTTTTTTTGAATTTTTTGCTACTACAAAAAGTGCTGCTTTAAATGTTTTCGTATATATAAGGCTTAAAAAAAAATCATTGATCTCCTTGGAATAGAAGCCCAATGAAATCTTTAGGTCAAAGCTATAAGCATTTTAGTCACTTTCTTTGCTGAATTTCAAATTGTGCCAATTCACAGCTCCACCAGCATTACACCAGATAGTTCCATAGTTCAGCTGATATTTTTACTTCAAGGACATGTTTATGACCTAGACCCATTGAGCTTTTTTCAAAAAAATTTATTTTTTAACATTCATTTTTTCTATTATCCTGGAGACTATCAGGCACAGTGGAACAAGTAATAAATTTGAGATCAGGGCCTTGGATTCAAATTCAACTCTGTTATTTTACTCTATTCGTCCTGGGCAAATCACTTCACCTCTCCTGAAATTCTCATTTTCTTTATCTGTCAAAACAAGGAACTAGACCAAATGTTTGCTAAGGGTCTTTCTAGCTCTAAAGAGCTGGTCCCATACAATGTACTGTCCCCAAGTTGTCCCATTCACAAATACTTTAATTTGCCCTGTTGGTTTATCCCCAAAGGAAAGAAATGAGATGAGATGGAGATTAGAGAATGTGTGTGTGCACATGTGCATGTGCCTGCACATATATGCACGTGCCTGCACATATATGCACATGGCAGCCTCCCCTCATGGTAGAATGGTAGCCCCTACCCCTATCTCTTTATACACACAAACACACACGTGTATACACATAAAAGAGTATCCCAAAAATCTTAGAGAAGTTTAAAGCTGCCATTGCTTAGAACTGCACTAAGACTTGTGGATACTTTTGTTTATAAACACATACATGCACACCACATGTATATATGCATACCTGTGTACAATATAATCATGTGATATATACATGTGTGTTTACATGTTTGTATGTAATGTATACATGTCTGATGTATGTTGTTAAATATGAATGTTTATATATTACACATAATACAATATAATAGATATTGGCTATTAATATGAATAAACATAAATATGAATAATGGTTAATTCATTAAAAAATTATTTTTGAGTACCTTTTACGGGTATAATGCCATGCTGGGCACTAAAGGTTGTCCAAAAGAAATAAAAGACATGGTCTCTTCCCTTCAAAATTTTATACTCAAGTGAGAAAGAACACATGTGTATGCATGAAAAAGTTAAAATAATAATAATAAGCTATTATTTCTATTATTATTATATCTATAATGCCTACTTCATGCTAAACATTGTGCAAAGTCCTTTCTAAATAATATTTGATTCTACAATAACCTTGGAACTACATTTTAAAGATGAAGAAACTGAGGGAGAGGTTGTTTTTTGCCCAGTCACACTGACAACATGTGATTAAACTCCAAAATGATCAATGTAAATAGTAAGTGGCATGTAAGTTCATAGAAAGGGGAGATGATGGTGAGTAGATTGATCAGATTGGGCATCCAGCCTAAAAGAGACATCATTTGAGATGGGTTTTGGAAGAGTCGATTTTGGATGGTCATCAAGGGGCAAAATGTACAGCAGATGTACACATGGCCAGGCTAGAAAATGGAATGATGCAGCATGCTTCAAGAACAGGGAGAGCAGCTTGGCTGGAATGGATTATTTATATTTGGAAATAGTAGAAGGCAAAGATCAATGATGAGAATGAAGCTAATATGTGGAGGACTTTGAATGCCAGTCAGAGGATTATGGACATTTGTTAGGGTCCAGGAATTTGGAGGGGGGATCCTGATAAGGAGTTTGTCTTTGAATTGAGGATCAGAGGGTGTGGTCTGTGATTCTCTTGAGAAACTTAAGACTGAGATACTTGACTGATAATGGCTTAATAATAGCTATTCAGAGAGATCTTTTGTTGAGATGAGGGATCCCACCTTCTTGCTGAATACTTCCTTTCAATACAAACTTAATTGTTAATGATAGATGCCCACAGAGGGGGGGAAGGAAGGAGGCAAGGAGGAGGGACTAAGCTAGGAGGTGAGGCTAGGAGAGGAGGAAAGATATATATACAGACAAGCTGGCTGTAAGGGGAAATGCTGAATAAAAAACTGCCTTAAACCATCCTCCTGGCTCTACCCTCCTTGGGCAGAACAAGCTGGTCTTGTCCAGAATGCTCACCAAAGTACGCGATAGGTGAGACCCAGCTACCCCCCCCCCCAATATTGCACCTAGCAGGCATTTTCTGGCAGGCAGTTAGAACTCCTACCTCTAATCCCATTTGGGTTTTTTGGGCAAAGATACTGGAACAGTTTGCCATTTCCTTCTCTATCTCTGTATTCAATATAATTTGTTGCCTTTGTAATTTTATACATTTTATTTTATGCATTTAAAAACATTATTCTGAGAAAGGGTCCATAGGCTTCATTAGACGGTCAAAAGGGCCTATGTTACCAAAAAAATAAAATAAAATAAAAAGGTCATAAGAATCCCTGAAATACAGCTATCCAAAAGTGAAATGAGCTCTCTTGAGAGCAGTGTTATCCTTCCCTATTTGAGTAAAGGCTAGATAATTATTTGTCAGGGATATCATGGTGGATTTTTTTTTTCTAAATAGAATGAATGGCTTCTATGACCATTTCAAGGCCATGGTTCGGTAATACTTTTCCAGGAAAAAGTCTAAATCAATTAGAAAGCATGACATGGTAGGACATGATGTTAGGATGTTGACAGTAGGAATGCAAAAGAGATTGATTCCAAAGATTTTTGTATTTGTTTGGTTTTAGTGCACAGTACAGAGAAATTTTGAGTAACAAAATGTTTGATCAGGATAAGAGAGAAATAAAGAAAAACACCAGAAAGTTCATGAAACAGGAAAGAGACAAGAGATCCATATAATCCATGGCTTTTGATTCAATTCAACCATGTGAAAAAAAAATGATTATTTTCTTATATTAATAACCAATTTTATACCCCAAAAGATATTTTTTTACTTCCTTATGAAGGACTTTTTCCTCATTCTTGGGTGGCTCCCCTTTCAAATAGGAGAATTTAGTTCTGAATATAGGGTTTAATCTAGATGAATTCTGACCCATTTTTCTAGGGTTAGGTAGGATTGAATGGAGGATGGATCCTTTGGATTGCTGTAAATGGAATGATCTAGGTGTGGAGATGAGTCTTGGTCCAAGAGCAATGACAAAATGGAAATCACTTTCCCTCAACCTCCACCACAACCCTTATTCTTTCACCAATCAGAGATGATTTCCACCCATCAAGAACAACTCCTTTTCCAAGCAGACCCTTAAATAAAACACTGTCTTCAATTTATTGATTATTTGTTAGTCATAATTAATAAATTGATTATCAATTACCCAAAAATTATGTCTCTCAGACTTTTCATTTGTCTCAACCAACTCTATGCCAGTTGTGCTTTTGATGCTTCACAAATTCCTGATTTCATTGGCTGGGAGATTAGGCCATTTAATGTGTGTCAATAGTGAAACATGGAAAGTTAGAAAGTTAGGCAGCATCCCCTGAAAGGGAAACATGCTAATCATCACTCTTCCTGCCAGATCAGGGAAGAACTTGCGACTCTTCGATTTACAGATGGGCAGGTTAGGACATAATTCAATTCGGGTTTAAGTGATTTACTTAATGCCTGGTTGATCTTTGTTATTAGCAGTTCTAAAGTCTAATTCATTACTCTATCATGTCAACATGTTACTCCCATGTTAGGTAAAGTTTAGGGTAAGCAGAGGGAACAATGAATAGAGTTTCAGGCCTGGAATCAAAAAAATCTGAATTCAACTTTGGCCTCAGATATTTATTAACTGTGTGATCCTGGGCAAATCACTTACCCTGTCTGCCTCAGTTTCCTCATTGGTTAAAAAAAAAAGAGCTTGAGAAAGAAATGATAAACCATTCTACTGTCTTTGCCAAGAAAACCCCAAATGGGGTTCTTGAATGTGCAATTACACGACTGAAATAATTGACCAGCAAATTATACTATTTTCTATACTCTTTTCTAGAAGTAAAGTAACACTGATTCTTCTCTTCCTGTTATTGTCATTGAAATTAGCTGCAAGTTTTATTGAGATATGGCCAATTTTATGGGGGTAGGAACTTCTAACTTAAAAGCTATTCCATCTAAGAAATAATTTTATGGTATATTCTTATGCCCCACTTTATTTAGCTTTTAAATTGCCATCACAATGGATCTATGAAACTATGATTCCAAAGCAAACCAACCCCTTCATTTTATTTATTTCATTCTATTTTTAATATGAACTCTGTTTTTAATAAACACAATCATTTCAAAAATAGAAGAAAAAGAAGATTATGTAAGAATCAGTGAAATTCTTTTGTATTCAATATCTTTATAAGAACTATGTTAGATTTGGGAGTTCCGGCAAGATGGCAAAGTGAAAACGTGACTCTGTGTCCTCCTCTGACCTTTTCTCAAATCAACAATAAAATAAGCCTCTGAACTAATCTTTAAATCAATGAATCCAGAAATATTTGGACTACAAAACACTGCTTGCAGTTACCTCTGAAGAACTTCATAGCAGGTCTGTTTCAGTCGGGCATCAGGGTAAGCAGTTTGCTAGGTGCAGCTCCGGAACAGAGTGCAGAGAACTGGATGGGACTCAGCTCATCGGGTCAGAAACTCCAAACACCTGGGGAGTGTTTCTGAGGCACTCGGGACACTCTGCCCTAATTGGGGGAAGGTGGTCTGGCAGATTTGCCTTTTATAAGGAGTAAATTGGGTAAAGTCCTAGCCCCATCGGAAGTTAATTAGTGGAATTGCCCCAGGGCAAACTACCACAGCCGCCGCTTCTCTAGGCTTAAACAGACCCCAAGCTTTCTAAAAAATGAGTAAGAAGCAGAAGAGATCTCTCACCACAGACAACTTTTATAGAGAGAAAGATGGGCAGACCCCAGATCCTGAGGTTTCTATAGGCAAAGCAACTCCAGAGGAAACCATCAAGGGAGATATAACCTGGTCCCCCTTCCACAACTCCTTCCTGGAAGATTGCATAAAGAATCTCAAAAGAGAGCTAGATGATAAATGGGAAAATAAACTGAGATCAGTGCAAGAAGGATATAATGCCCTACAAGAAGAATATAATGCCCTGCAAAAGAGATATGAAAAAGACACCAATTTATTGAAAAACAAAATTGGTGAAGTGGAAAAAGTATGCAATGAACAAATTGACCAGTTACAAAAGGAGCTAAAAAAGGTGATCGAAGAAAACAACACATTAAAAATAAGAATTGAACAAATGCAAGTGAATGACTCAATAAGACTTCAAGAATCAAACAAAAACCAAAAAATGAAAAAATATAAGAAAATATGAAATATCTCCTAGAACTATGTTAGATTTAACAAGTTAATAAAATAATTCTGTATCTTTCTGAATTTTTTTCATCTGTACATTAAAAAAAGGTTTATTGATATCCTTGGGGAGGATATATCTAGCACTACCCATTTCCTACTCCTTTTCCTAGTAGAAGTCCTATTTTGTATAGTGGGCTGCACATTTATGTACATATATGTGTATGTACGTATATGTGTGTATATATATATATATATGTTTATATGTGTGTATTCTTATGTGTGTGTGTGTAATCCAGTAAAACAAATCAATACACTGACCATATCTAAAATGCATAATTTTTTTTTACTTCTCTACTCCCTTAACTCTTTATGAAGAGGTGGGTGATATACTTCATTATCAATCTTTTGAAGTCACTATGCACTGCTTTAATCAGAATTTTAAGTTGTCTTCTTCTTCTCTTTCTTTTCTCCCTCTCTCCTTCCCTCCTCCTTCCCTTCCTTTCCTTTCTTTCTCTCTTTTTTCTCTTCTTTTTTTCTTTCTTGCTTGCTTTCTTCCTTTCCTTCTCATCCTCCCTTCTTCTCCTCTTCCTACCTCTCCTTTTCTTTCTCCTCCTAATCATGGTCATCATCATTCTATATAAATTGTTGTCCTGGATTGTCCCATTTCACTTTGCATTAGATACTACAGGTCTTGCCATGTTTCTCCAATATTTCTAAGGATGCAATAGTATTCTTGTGTCCAAGTTTACTTAGATACTTTCCAGTTGATAAACAATTGTTGTTCCCAGTCTTTTGCTACCACCAAAAAGGCTACTGTAAACAAGCTTGTACAGATCGGTCCTTTCCCTCTGGCCTTGACTTTCTTGGGAAATGTGTTTAATAGCAATAGTATCATTGTATATAAAGGTATATACAACTTAGTGACTTTTGGCAACTCCTTCATTTTATAGATGGGTAAACTGAGGCCCAGAGAGTTTAAATAATCTACTCTAGTTGCTGATCAAAATCACGACCCAGAGTTTTTGGTCGTTGGCCACTGCATACTCTATCTGATAGAGGGAGAGGGATGGAAGAACAGATAAGGCAATAGAATAGCAGGTAAGGGGGGAAAAGTATATGTTGCATCAGTCATTTATTCAACTGCACAGTCAGTTTAGTGTTTTTTCCCCTAACCCTTGCTTTTCTCAGAAGCAAATAGATATGCTTTTCCCCTACTACTGTCAGTGATCTAGCATTTATTAAGTATTATGTTCCAGGCACTATATAAAGCACTGGGTATACATAAAAAGGCAAAAAAAAAAAAAAAAAGATGGGCTGTCATCACAAAGAACTTAATCTAATTGCAGATACAACATACAAACAATTATACACATATACATATATATCCACACAAAATATATATGTATGTATATATGTATGTATATATATACATGTATGTACATATGATAATTTGCCCTTATATTCCATGGAGGAAATCATTTGTGCTTAGGACTGTAGGTCCCAATATGTGCTTGCTTCTTAAATCAACCTAATTTTCCATATACTGAATTTTGTCTTGAAAAGTGTTTATTCTTCCCTTCTTCCCTAAGATGCTGATTATTGGAATGGAGAGACATTCAAAGTATCATCATGTTCTTAAAACATGACACTACACACAAACATTCCCAAGGTTAAAGATCAAAATCTGATGAGAGTCTAGGGAACTGAGTGTGGGGAGGGAATATGTGTGCAGTTTGGTTTATGTAATCAATCTGCATCTATCCTTCCTCAGCAGATTGCTCCCATTATCATTCTTCTTTCTTCCTCTCTTTATTTCTTTATTTATCTTTCTTTCAATCCTACTAGTCTTACTGCCTATCATCTTTTGTCCCTTTTTCACAACCAATCTTGAAGAAGTCATCTGTATCATTTCCTCCCTTTTACCTTTTCTAAACCCTCTGCAAACTGACTTCAACCTCATCAAATGGAATCATTCACCCCAAAGTTGTCAATTGTCAAAAATAATGGTCTTTTCTCCATCTTCATCCTTTTTGACTTCTGATTTATAATTAGCTCTGCTTTCTCTGGGTTTTTGTGATACTAGGAATTGATATATTTGCCCATCTTCATTTTATGTTATTGCTCCCATTCTCTTTCACTTTTCAAAGGTCACTGACATTGGCTTAGCAAAAGTTCTTGTTACCTTAAACTTACCTTGGCCATTATGTTTTTTCCTGTTTTCTTATTTACCTTGAGATTTTTTTTTACTTGAACTAACGATTTCTTGGGTAAACATCTTTCTCTTTGGCAAAGAAAGAAAGAGACACTGAGTAATTCTTTTTTTTCCATCATCAGTTGCTATCCCATACACCTAAGCAGCATTCCTATTCTTGAGCCAATTCTTTTCCCCAGTATAGCTTTAAAAAATTAAAACCAATCCTCTGTCCATAGCTTTCCTCATCAACCTCAGCTCATCTTGAATGTTTATATTTCTGACATATATTGTATGACATAGCAGATTGCTTATCCTCCTCAGCCTATTAAATATCTATATCTATATATATACATATGTGTTGTTGTTCATATTCCAATATAATGAGTAAGTTGAACTAGGCGATTTATTGACAAGGTCATGTCCTTCATATTCATTTAATTCCTGTTGCCCAGCACAGCAACTGGTCTATAGTAGATACTTTAATAAATATCTGTTATTTGATTGATTGGTCACCATTTGAGAGCTGGACAGGACTTTAGCCACCACCTAGTTCTATCTAGTCATTTTTCAGACAAGGAAGCTGAGGCTAAGGGCAGAGACGTAGTACAGAGAATAAATTGCCTGCAGAGAGTGCAGGACCTGGCAGTCAAGAAGAGCCATCTGGACCCAGACACTTACAAATCATGTAACTGGACAAGTCATTTAATTCTGTTTGCCTCAGTATTGCATTTTCATCTGGTTCAGGAAGCACTTGGAAATTTGGTAGGCAGTATATGCCATGGCTGTTTAATATCTATAGTAAAAAATGGTATATAGAGAGAGGCTGATAAGTATCTAAAATAGGGTGTTAGATGTAAACATGGTCCTGGTTTAAAAATCCCACCCTTCTCTCTTACAATTTGTGTGGCCTTAAGCAAATCACATAGCATCTCCAGCTCTCAGTTTCTATAAAGTGAGTAGGCGGGATTAATTGATCTCTGAAGTCTCTTGTAACTCCAGAACTTCAGAACTATGATTTTATCTTCACTTCCCTATTAAAATCTGAGTTCATGATAAAGTCTGAATGCAGATTGAATCATAATTTTTACTATTCTTATTTGGTTTGGGGAGGTGGGGGGGGGGCCTTGCACTTTCTTTTGCAATAGGACTAATTTGGAAATGTTTTGCATAATTGAAAATGTATACTATAGGGCAGCTAGATGGCGCAGTGGATAGAGCACCAGCCCTGAAGTCAGGAAGACCAGAGTTCAAATCTAGTCTCTGACACTTAATGTGTCCTAGCTGTGTGACCTTGGGCAAGTCCACCCGAATTGCCTCAAGAAAAACAAAACAAAAAAAAAAAGAAAAAAAGAAAATGTATACTATATCAAATTAGTCATCTTCTCAAGGATTGAGGAAAGAAGAGAGGGAGAAGGAAAAAAAAATATACAACTCAAAAATTTTAAAAGGTACATATTAAAAATGTGCATGTATATGTAATTTTTAAAAAGTTAAAAATAAGCCAGGTGCATCGGTGAGTTAGTTCCTTCTATGACTATGTTATCTTTTTTATACTTTTCTCCTTTTTCTCCTTACCCAACATACTCAATTGCAACTAGATAGTCAGTTTCACTCCCATCCCTTTTGGACTGACTGCTCTTTTAAAGTTCCACATGATAATGTCATAACTCTCTATTCATTCTCTGAACTCTGAAATTTGATCTTCCTAAACCAGAAGTACACATTCAGATCATATTAAACATTCCCTTCCCTAGCTCTTGGGAATTCAATGATGTTAGATACTGTTTCTTACATTTCACTTCTCTTCCAAGACCTGACTAGCAGTATCTCTCAATATTTCTTTCACCTTCTAGAAGATTAACCGATCATTGAGAAAAAGTAAAATTTCTTTTTTTTTAAACTGCTCTGACTTTAGTTGGTGTTTTAGAATAATAACACATGGAATAGATCATCTTTTATGTTTATTTTTTTTTACTGTCTTTTGCTTTCCATTAACTATCATATCAAATAAGCATTCATTACTGGTATTAAAATAGACCTTTCTGCCATATCATACTGTTTCAGATAGCTCTGAAAACATTAGTCAAATAAATATTACCATTCTTCCTGACCTTCCCTCTGTGTTTTTACTTCCCTTATTAGAATGAATGGGATCTACTTGAAAGCAAAAACTGTCTCGCTTTCTTCCATTTATATTCCTATCACAATATAGTTCCTGGCATGTGGTTAATACTTAACAAATGCTTTTTTTTTTTCCCTATTCATTGTGATCCATTAAAATCTCCAGATCCTTTTCATATAAACATCTGTTTAGACACAATCAACTAATCTTGTACCATGAAGTTTATTATTTAATCCAAATTTAGAACTTCACCTTTATTCTCATGTTAAA
This sequence comes from Myrmecobius fasciatus, assembly GCA_023553655.1. Classification (NCBI taxonomy): domain Eukaryota; kingdom Metazoa; phylum Chordata; class Mammalia; order Dasyuromorphia; family Myrmecobiidae; genus Myrmecobius; species Myrmecobius fasciatus. The sequence goes on along the minus strand of JAJPUD010004548.1, from coordinate 175,377 downwards.
TTCTGCCTAGTATTCTAGCCTATCAAGATAGGTACTGACACTATTATTGTTCTTAATTATCTCTCTCAGCTTTATTTTACCTGCAGATTTAAGTACTCCTTCCATACCTTCATACTTATTATTAAAAAAAAGAAATTTTCAATGGCACAAAGCTAAAAAGAGATTTTAGGGACACTCCACTAGAGCTGCTCCAAGCTGAGATCAGCCCATTAATGGCCTTAGTGTTTGGTCACTCATTTAGTTCCTACTCTATCTAATTATACCACCTAGCCACATCTTTCCATCTTTTCACAAGGATAACATGAAAGACTTTGGCAAATGCTTTGCTAAAATCTAAACACATATATGGCTATGGTGCTTTCCCTTTCTACCAGTCTAGAAGTCTTGCCATATTAGTCTGATTTTTCTTTTACAACATCAGTAAAATGGAAGTATGTTTAAAATGACTATACATATATAATCTACATCAGATTACATACTATCTTGGGAAGGGGAAAATTAAGGGAAGGAGGGAGAAAAAATTTGGAACTCAAAATCTTACAAAAATGAATGTTGAAAACTAGCTCTATATGTAATTAGAAAAACAAAATACTATTGAATTCAAAAAAAAGTTTAAAAGATTCAAAAAAGAAAAAAAAAGAAACCTATTCTCTCCCTCAGCCCTCTGAAACTGCTCTCCCAAAATCTAAGACATGTATCATCCTGTATCTAGGAGTTTCCTCTGCTTGGCTAATAGAAACAAGAGCTTTATTTAATCAAGACTAGTAGGTTATGCCATAAAATGTGTTCAACTTTATTTCCTTATACCAGAAAAAGTGTGATCCAGTCCTGGTTTTAAAGGTATTCTAAAACAGAAGGCACTTTACAGTTTGAAGAGACAAGTTGATGCTTTAGATCAGGGCTTCTTAAACTATTTCCACTTGCAAACTCCTTTTTTCCTGAGTAATTCTTATGTGAAGCCAGGTAGTTAATTAGGTGTATAAAATAAGTATACAAATCAAACATTTAGTGATAATAAATCATAATTTTGCAACCCCCACAATCAGTTATGAGACCCCATATGAGGTCACGAACCACAATTTCAGAATCTGGGCAGATGAAGTGGTTACCAGCACTAGAGCAGATTCTATGTTTCTGGCACCCAGGTTGCTACAGGTGGAAGTTTCCCTACTTTAAGACCCTAATCTCACAAGGAACCAGGGAACGATCTTGTCACAATGTCTTGGGCACAAGAGAATACTTGGAAATGTCTCTTATCTCCCTAATTGGTATATATCATAGTCCCTTTTACCTGACCTTGCCAAAAACCACCTCAGATCCTGGACCTTCATCCTATGGATAACATAATATATGCTATAAATGCAATAACATGTTGTCCTTAGAATGAAGGGGTTTTTTTTTATTATTTTATTTTTTTAAATTTTATTTGCATAACATATGTGTGGGTAATTCTTCAACAATAACCCTTACATAGCTTTCTGTTACAAATTTTCCCCCCAACTCCCCACCCCTCCCCTAGATGGCAGGATATCCACTACATGTTAATTATGTTAAAATATTGGCAAATCGAATATATGTATACATATTTCCAAACTTATCATTGTTGTGCAAGAAAAATCTTATCTACACAAAAAATATATCAGATAAAGGAAACATAATGTAAGCAAACATCAATCAAGGAGTATGAGAATGTTATGTTGTGGTCCACATTTCACATCCCTCTCTCTGGGTGTATATGGCTTTCTTCAGTGAACAATTGGAGGTGGTTTGAAACATTTCATTGTTGAAGAGAGCCATGT
>JAJPUD010004548.1:153024-173178 GCA_023553655.1 Myrmecobius fasciatus | reverse complement strand
CTTTTCATATGACTATAAATAGTTTTAATTTCATCCTCTGAAAATTGTCTGTTCATATCCTTTGACCATTTATTGATTGGAGAATGGCTTGAATTTTTATAAATATGAGACAATTCTCTATATATTTTAGAGATGAGACCTTTATCAGAACCCTTAAATGTAAAGATGATTTCCCAATTTATTGCTTCCCTCCTAATCTTGTCTGCATTGATTTTGTTTGTACAAAAACTTTTTAACTTAATATAGTCAAAGTTATCTATGTGGTTTTCAATTAAGAGTTCCAATTCTTCTTTGGACATAAATTTATTCCATCTCCATAGGTCTGAGAGGTAAACTATATTACATAGAATAAAGGTTTTTATAAGTCATTTGTACATATAAACTACCAGTGTACAAAATTCAAATAAGTTGTGAAGTGAATACCACAGGTTATTAGGGGTTTTTTGAGGGGAGGAGAGAGGTTTGTTGTTATTTTTAAATAAATATACTAATTCTTTTGAAATACACATTGCAGAATATAAATGGAAAGGAATGTACTGATATAGTAGAATAACTTGCCGAATTTAAATTCCTCTACATTTGTTATCAAATTTGTTATCAAGTTTGTGTTTTGTGTGAATTATACTTTCTTTCTTTTTTCTTTTTTTATTAAAGCTTTTTATTTTCAAAACATATGCATGGATAGTTTAACACTGACCCTTGCAAAATTTTGTGTTCCAATTTTTCCCCTCTTTCCCCCCACCTCTTCCCCTAGATGGCAAGTAATCCAACATATGTTAAACATGGTAAAAATATATAGTGAACTATATTCATATAAAAAAGATTAAATAAAAAATTATTCTATGTCTATCATCTATTCAGGGAAGAGAATGAAGAATAGGAGAGGAATTGAATTGGCAGAAAGGATGGGAAAATTTCTTCAGATTTCAGCCCTGATAAGGTGATTATGTTATTATTGATATAGTTTTCAAGAATTTAGAATTTCTGTAACATCAGAGAACTATATTTAAAAGTTAAAAAAAAAACCCTTGATATGTATTTTTAAGGGATTAATGTTTCTTTCAGGTGATATGTTCTACTTCCCAGCTCCTTGAGATGCATTAGAGGCTGCTGCTGGTACAATGGATAGAATGTTGAGCTGGGAATCTTAAAGATTGGAGTTTAAATCTTGCCTCAGATAAGATACTAGCTGTGTGAGCCTGGTCAAGTCATCCAATTTCTATTTTCTCTGTTATAAAATGGGAATAATAATAGCATCTCCCTTGCAGGCTTTCTGAGAGGATCCAAAAAAGAAAAAACAAACAAACAAACAAAACAAAAGCCTGGTGCATAATGGGTCTCTAATGCTTAGTTCCCTTCCCTCCCATGAGTAAGGATAATTGAAAATTCTCTCTGTGTTTATTTGTGGGTTTTTTTGTTTTTAGCTCCTATCTAAAAGTTGGTCTCTGTGCAAATTAAAAAGGCACAGCCTGTTGAAGGGAAGAATGCTAATTCAGAACTTTAAAGCACCCTTCTTGCCTTCATTTGCAGACCTCTGAATCTCTCTCCAAATTTTCTCAATGACATTAGGCTCCTAGTTTCCTCTCTGCTCCATCTTCTACCATCATTTGTAGGCATTTTGGTATATCTGACATCACCTCTGCTAACCTGATCATAGGTAAGGCTGCTGATCATCTAGAGGGGTGGTCCCTCCAAAATGAGGAGATATCAAGGTGCTGAAGAAAGAAGCAGTCCCTGTCAGCATGCTGATCTAGATAGATATAGATAGGGGTTTCTTACAGGAGTTTATTCTAAGACCTGCCCTAGGGGGTGGCAGGACAGTAGTAGATCTCCACACCATAGGTCAGGACAGATATTATCTAGAAAGAGAGGAAACAAAACTTAGCGCCCTGAAATAGCCCATGGTCGCATGAGTGTTTTACTGTTTACAATAACCATACAAATAAAACTAAGAATTGGTTTTATGAAAAACCAACAAAATCGATAAACCTTTAGTTAATTTGATTAGAAAAAAGAGAGAAGAAAATCAAGTTGTTAGAATCAAAAATGAAAAGGGAGAATTTTCCCTCAATAAAGAGGAAATTAGAGCAATAATTAGGAGTTATTTTGCCCAGTTTTATATCAATAAATTTGATCATCTAAGTGAAATGGAGGAATACCCACAAAAATATAGATTGCCCAGATAAACAGAAGAGGAAAGAAATGATTTAAATAGTCCCATTTTAGAAAAAGAAATAGAACAAGCTCTTAATCGCCTCCCTATAAGAACTGTAATACCCCAGGTCCCAGGCTTAGATTCTAGCTCCCACCATATGCTCCAACCCCTCATGACCCCCTCACGTGTTCTTTCTGTAGGAATCTTCTTCAGGATTCCTTGTACAACAACACAAGGGGTTTTGACATTGTGGAGGAAGCCAGGGAGACGTACAATGAACTTCACTGGAGGCACAATGTACAAGAACAATACAAGGTCAAGACAATGATGTAACTTAGGGGGAAATTGCCATAATTGTTACCACTTTCTTCCATCCTAGCCCTAGGGAGGCCCAGAAGTTCCTAGCATCTGGCAGTTGTCCCAGGGCAGAAACTTGGGTCTAAGAGGTCTGGTAATTTGGTGATTTATCAGAAACAAAAGTACAGCAAGAATTTTGTTATTACAACACAGATTCTACCTTGGGCAGGGATCAAGTGCCATTTTATTTTGTAATTTGTATCCCTTCTGATGTTAGCAACCCCTATCCCTCAATATTATCATTAAGGAAGGACACTTTGTATGAAATACATGGGGGCTTCTTCTTGGGTCCAATAATGGATATAAAAAGATGATTGTACCCATGGAAAGCAGGCTGTGAAAAGGGGTGTGTTAAGTGATAGGCTTAGCAGGTAGGGTCTCTACAATAGTCCCTTGGGCCAGTGTGGATCCTGATGGGCTGTGACTCACACACCATTTGGTAGCTGAGACTATAGGATAGCCACAGAGCCATTTAAAGATGGCCCCATTGTATGTCAGGGCAAATCCTTGGGTCCCAGCCACATTCTCTCATTTACTGCTATACCCGGGTTGTGTAGGTGAGATCCACCTGACTTCTGGGGCCCTGTAGGGCACCTGACCTATAGAACATCATTTTAATTTCCTGATAAAGAAGTATTATTATAGGAACAACCAAAGAAGCAGCAGACAAAAGCTATGGGCTAAAGGACAGTTGTTTAGTAGACATAATATTGATAATCTCATTTGATATGGAAAGTGTAGTGACTGGTACTGGCATTTGCCAGGTGGGCAAATCACACATGTCACCTGAGTGAAGGGCATATCAGGGTGACTGGGGCAGAGGCAGACTGCAGACCACTTTTCCACACCATTTCTTCCCTCTTAATGGTCCTGGCTCTTTGCCACAAATACAAGCCTTTAAGAGAAACAAAGGATGCTGAATAAGAGCTTGAAAGGTCCTCCACACCCAGTGGAATGCTCCAGCCTATTCTGGGGCAGGGAAGAAGGGAGGACCTGGCTCTTTCAAGTCCCATTATAATACACCCATTCCTGGGTCTTCAATATTTATATTGTCTTAGATTCAGTGGCTGTGGAGGTTGGGGGTGTCAGTCTAACCCTTAAGGGCATGAGCCTGAGGGCTTCACTGATGATCCTGAAGACACGGGACAGCACTTTTGCCCAGGACCCCCTCATGTCATGACCCAGTAGCCCCTTTATTTGTGCCTTCAAAATCCCATCTTTATGTATTAGCAATTCAAAGCCTGGGGATTATAAGGGAGAGAGTACCACCAGTTCCCATTATGCTCACCAACCCATGACCCATAAAATGAGACTCCCCATCTATCCATACTAGTACTCACTTGTATAATGTAACATATAATCCAGTTGTTTGCTGAGTGGTCTGCTTACTGAAGAATACCTGTGTGATACTTGTAACTACCTACACACCCCAGGACACACCTGGAGCTCTCTCACATGGGCAGGCATCCACTATCATCGACCATCATATCTTTTCTGGCCACTTTGGTGAGGGACCCAGTTGACCATATCAATAATTGGTCCAAATGCCATTGCATATATCCTGGCTAAGGCCCCTCTCTGTGTCTGAGCATGTGCTAGGACATGAAACTCTTTTAATTGGGTTTAGGACCACTTAATCATAGCCACATGTCTCTGCCCCAGTACAGGATGTTCATTTTTTGCCAATGATATAGTTAATCATTTAATAACAACCCTACTCTCTGTGCATCCATCACCACCAACCAAACTGACCACAATTCTGCCTACTGGCTGCTGTGCCCTGTACATATTTTTAGCCAGAGGCAGGTTGAATTACCATCAACGATCAAGGAGAGAGGGATTGCCCTTAACTGAGCCATCTGTATGGGGGGAGAGATCCCCATTCTTTACTTTGGGGAGATTAAGGATTGGGCCAATAGTGGACACTTCTGGCAGGGGACCAAAGGTTGTAACAGGTCCTAGAACAGATTATGGTTCAGAGGGCAAGGAGCTATTGGCCTCTTTGCTGAAGATAGACATGCTCTTTAGTCATGCTGTGATTTCACGAATACCTGCTCTCTCTACCCATTGGTAGAATAAATGGGACAAAAGGTGACATTTGCACCTTTGAGGGGCTTCACTAGCTCCAGAGAAAGGCACCCTGCCAATAATTATTTTTCAATAGGAGTATACCTGGTTTCTGCCCCTTTCCATAAATCCTAAAGGCAAAAGACCCCATGTTCGCCGCAGGTTCCATCTCATTCCTTCAGGAGTAACTGTGACATCTCTACTGAAGGGGCTTCTTTTTGGAGAGCCCCTACAGTTTTCATTTGCTGTACCACTATTTTAGCCTTTTCAAAGGTTTGTTCTTTTTCTTTCCCCATTGCCTCTTGGTCCCTTTCTTGATTAGCCGGTACAAGGTGGTAAGCATTGAACCAAAGGGGTATAAATGTTCTCCAGCACCCTAAAAACCCCACAAACACCTGTACTTTCTTTACTGTGGTGGGAAGGTACCCGTGACAGTTGCTAGTATTGTCTTACCTGACCATAAAACCTTGAGGAACTTCATAGCTGTACTGGGTCCTTCTGGATAGATTTACCACTCTTCCCCTTACTTGATGGTATCCACTCAAGGCATAGGAGAAATTGTCTCACAAGTTAACTTGATGTCATCAGTGTGATGGATCCTTTGTGTGTCTTCTTGGAATGGAACAAGCTGAGCTTGTTCTGCTCTATGGTGGCAGATGGTTGAGCTGCTGAGGCAGCCCCTGAAGGTTCACTGCCGACCCTCCCATGTGAAGGCTTCTGGGCCAGGGGGCTGCTGAAAAAGCCATTTACCAAAGCAAGAACTGCATGATATGTACCTAGGTGATTTGCTAGGTAGCCCAAGATTCTGCATGGAACAGAAGCATAAATAGGAGGACAATTTTGCAGAACTCTCATGACCCACCTGGCTTTTGGACTGGCCATGCAGGGCTGTTAAAGGCACTCTGGGCATGCCCAGCGTACCCATTCTATACAAGCCCTGTTTTGTCTCTCCTGTCTCCCCATGTTCACCAGGGAGGCTCCTTGGAGCCCATAGGGAAACCAGTTCCCTTCTGGCTTCATCTTACAGAACAGTTTTTACCACTCTAACCTGGAGCCTGAATTCACTTATAGTCTGTAGAGTCAAACTCCAGATATGGAAATCCTCAAGATGTATTCTGGAATGGGGGAGATAAAAACCGAACACGGTGCTTCCATTTTTATCAGCCCCACTTCAATGGCCCAGCACCCCAGCCCCTTGAGGTAGTTATTGGGGCCCGGGAATCAGCTGTAGTTCCTCTAAGTAAGAGTGACTCAGCACAAATATCAGCCAGTGCAACACTCTCTGTGGTTGCAGGGCCGTCCTCCCCAGCTGTATTGGAGTGACTTTGACCCCCACCGTAGTCCCTGCAGAAGGTGACATCCACCTGTGTCAGCACTATGCTTTGCTGCAGGGCAAAGGCAGATGATCTGTTGAATTGGTGTTGAGTTTTCTCAACAACCCTACAAACTGGCTGTCTGTCAATCTAGCCCTCAAATGGCAGGTGCACCTTCATCTACTTTCTAGTTATGTTGAGAAAACCTCTGTATTTGCTAGCAGCGCACCTCTGCTTTTCGCCACCTTTCCTATCTTCTCTCTTCTTCCTTACCTCACCGAGGTCAGAAATAGCCTGTCCCACCCCATATACAGGGACCCCCACCAGAGACCCATCATGGGGACTAAAGCACCATACCAGGCTCTGGGGACAGTTTCCCAGATATTTCCCTTCATTCCTTCAATGAACCCGATGTCTCCATATCCTCAAATCGGGGTGCATTCGTGGCTGCCTCATCCCTGGCTTCCTCAGGGTCTGCCATAATTCCTCCTCCTCACTTGGCTGCGTATCCCCACATCCCACTATAATCCAGTCTGCTAGCCAGTTTTCCACCTGGACCCATGGAGGCGTTGGGATGGGCAATGATGTTACTGATTTTCTCCACCTCATGGTCAGTAAGGGAGACACCATCCCCCAGAATCCCAAAGTGGTACCACAGCAGGTATACTCTCCCTTTGCTGACCAATCAGTTCAGCCAGGGGTACTCCTGCTATGTGACTAGCTCTTCAGCTATACTTCTCACACTCCTGCTTTTACTGGGGGATAATTTCGACCATGTAGCCTAAGTACATTTTCTTTTCCTGTTCTACAACCTCAGCTTCCCCTTATTGCTCTCTTCCTAGGTTTCCCACCATACCTTAGCATCCCACCTTTTCCTTTTTACAATTGTACTGATGTGGGACCAGGACAACTTTTTCCCACTAGCCCCAAAAAATCGGCAGGCAAGGAATCTCTGACTTCCTGCTCTGCTCTTCCATTTTCTCCATGAAATCTTGGGCCAATAGTAGGGCCATAAAGGAGCACCCATCTCCTTCTCCTTGGAGATTTTCCTCCAATCTCACTTCCTCTCAGCTTCCAGTCAGACTTCAGTAGCCCAGTGCCCCCACGTGTGAAACTTTCATCTCCTCCAACAAACAGCTTACTCCTCCCAGAGGCTGGGGAGCATAATTCCTCTCATGCAGGCATCCCACATGTTGGCCAACCCCACATAGATGTGGATGGCCAGCTCGGGATTTCCCTTGGAGGGCTCTCTCCTTAAGCTCATTTCTCTAGTATCCTGCCAATGATACCAGTTATAAGGGTGCAGACCATCTAGAGAGACAGCCCCCCCTTAATAAGAAGGTACTGAGATACCAAAGAATAATAGATACACATAAATGACACATACACATATACATATATATATACCCCCCTCTCAGATCCATTCCCCCCACATAGGGCAAATATAGCACCCTCCTTCACAAAGGAGACTCTGGCTATATATTGTTAATTGCTTCAGCCCCTATTTTCAGTGCTTTTCTCCTCTAGTTCTTAAATCATCTCACATGAATAGATCTTCTGATTACATAATGCTATTCTGCCTCTTGTGCCCTTTTTACTTATTCTGTTCCCTTTGAATAAGGTATACCCAATTATATGAATTTTCTAGTCTTGAGTTCTTTCCTATCACTTCCTAATGATCCTAATGACAATATTGCCAGGAGTCTTTTGAAATAGTGCTAAAGGTTATGAAAAGCTAAAGACCTTAGGAGCACAGGTGATAGTTCATCATTTATTAGGTAAGGGCAGATTTGAGGAGTGAATTAGAGATCAGGAAGATGGTATGTGAAAAGTTTATGGCCATTTAAATATGCATTGAGGTGGGCAGAGCCAAGATGGCGAACTGCAGACAGCATTCTCTGTAAGCTCTTGAGACCTTCCCTCAAACACAGACAAACTGAGCCTCTGAACTGGTTCTGGAGTGAGGGCTTCACCAAACACTTGGACTACAACGCACTTCTATCAAATATCTACTTTGAAAGAACTTCTGAGGTCAGTTTTAGACAGGCAGGGGATCGAGCAGCTCCCGGCGCTCAGATGCCAGGGCGCAGCCGGGGTGCAAGTCCGGGGCTGGGACGGACCAGAAGATTTTAGGCTGCCAGGAAGTCCCTGGGAGACCCTTGGGCCACTTTGCTCTGCTTGCAGGCAGGTGCTTTGGCAGGTCTGCCTTTGATAAAGGGTGGATTGAGAGCAGCTGAAAGTGTGGTCCTAGTGCGGATCTAGCCAGATCAGCCCCAGACCGGAAGTCAACTCAGCAAACTGCCCCAGGGCAAATTGAAATTGCTTCTGCTGCTGCCACTGCTGCCGCTGCTGCTGCTTGGGCTGCAGAATTCCCTGCTGTTAACTGATACCTCACCTAAACATAATGAGCAAGAAGAAGAGAGCTCTCACCATAGACAGCTTTTATGGAGAGAAACTAGAGCAGTCCCCAGATCCTGAGATTCTGAAAACAATCCCAGATAAAGCCACAAAGGTGGACTTAAGCTGGTCTCCCTTTCAGAAGGCTTACCTGGAAGATTGCATAAAGAATCTCAAAAGAGATCTAGAAGAAGATTGGGGAAATAAACTGAGAGCAGTGCAAGAAGGAAACATCGCCCTGCAACAGAGATGTGAAAAACTGGAAAATAAGTCTGGTGAATCGGAAAAAGACAAAAATTCACTGAAAAACAAAATTAGTGAATTGGAAAAAGTCACCAACTCACTGGAAAATAAAAATAGTGAATTGGTAAAAGACAACAATTCACTGAAAAACAAAACTGGTGAATTGGAAAAAATCACCAACTCACTAGAAAATAAAAATTGTGAATTGGAAAAAGATAAAAATTCACTGAAAAATAAAATTAGTGAATTGGAAAAAGACAACAATTCACTGAAAAATAAAATTGGCAAAATGGAAAAAGAATGCAATGAACCAAAAAATTCAATTGGCCAGTTACAAAAGGACCTAAAAAAGATAACTGAAGGAAATAATATTTTAAAAATTAAAATTGAACAAATTGAAATGAATGACTCAATAAGACTTCAAGAATCAGTCAAACAAAAACAAAAAAAATGAAAAAATAGAAGAAAATGTGAAATATCTCCTAGGAAAAACAACTGACTTGGAAAACAGATCCAGGAGAGACAATCTAAGAATTATTGGACTCCCTGAAAATCACGATGAAAAAAAGAACCTCGATGCTATCTTCCAGGAAATCATGAAAGAGAATTGCCCTGATGTTTTAGAATCAGAAGGCAAAGTTGGTATTGAAAGAATCCACCGATCACCTCCTGAAAGAGACCCCAAAATTAAAACCCCAAGGAATATCGTGGCCAAATTTCAGGACTATCGCACCAAGGAAAAGATATTACAAGCTGCTAGAAAAAAACAGTTCAAATACCGAGGAACTGTCATTAGAATTACACAGGATCTGTCAGCTTCCACATTGAAGGATAGAAGGACCTGGAATCAGATATTCTGAAAGGCAAAAGAACTTGGATTACAGCCAAGAATAAGCTATCCAGCTAGAATGAGCATCATCTTCCAGGGAAGAAGATGGTCATTTAATGATACAGGAGAATTTCACCTATTTCTAATGAAAAGACCAGATCTGAACAAAAAATTTGACCTCCAAACACAGAACTCTAGAGAAGCGTAAAAAGGTAAAAAGGAAAGAACTCTTGAGATCTGTATCTCTACTAGGGGTATCATTCAAGAATGGGGGTATAATTTGATTTTACCTTGATAATATGAAAAAGAGAACTAGAGGGGAAAAGGATATCATACTGGGGAAAAGAGGGGAAAAAGTGGTAAAATAAGATCTAAAAAAAAAAGGAGGTAAAAACAACGTAAAATCACTTGAAGAGGCAAAGAAAACCTAATATAATTGAGAGAAAGAGGGGAGGGAGATGAGCATTGTGTAAATCTTACTCTCATAAGGTTGGGCTCTAAAAGTGTATATCAGACATTTGATTTCACATAGAAACTTGTCTGTTGCTAGAGGGAAGTGGGAGGGAAAGGAGGAAAAGTAAGGGACAAACTAATAGAAGGGAAAATAGAAGAATCAGGGGAAAGGAGTAAAAACAGGGGGGAGGGGATCTAAAAGGTGGAGTATTGTTTGGGGGAGGGGGTCATCAAAAGCAAAGTACTGAGGAGGGGGGAAAGGAGAAAGGGGAAAGGAAAGGGGAAAAAATAACTTGGGTAAATAAGATGGCAGGAAATAAAGAATTAGTTATTCTAACTGTGAATGTGAATGGGATGAACTCTCCCATAAAGCGGAAGTGGATATCAGACTGGATTAAAAACCAGAATCCCACAATATGTTGTCTACAAGAAACACATTTAAAACATAGTGACACATATAGGATGAAGGTAAACGGCTGGAGCAGGATCTATTATGCTTCAGGTGAACAAAAAAAAGCAGGGGTAGCAATCCTTATCTCAGATCAAGTAAAAGCCAAGATAGATCTAATCAAAAGAGATAAGGAAGGAAACTATATTTTATTAAAGGGTACCATAGATAATGTAGCAATATCTATACTAAATATATATGCACCAAGTGCAATAGCACACAAATTCCTAGGGGAGAAATTAAGAGAGATGCAAGAAGAAATAGACAGCCAAACGATACTAGTGGGGGATCTCAACCTTGCTCTCTCAGAATTAGATAAATCAAACCACAAAATAAACAAAAAAGAAACTAGGGAGATAAACCAATTGTTAGAAAAGTTAGGTATGATAGATCTATGGAGAAAGTTGAATGGAGACAGTAGGGAGTTTACTTTTTTTTCAGCAGTCCATGGAACCTATACAAAAATTGACCATGTGTTAGGGCATAAAAACCTCAAAATCAAATGCAGAAAGGCAGAAATAGTAAATGCATCCTTTTCAGATCATGATGCAATAAAAATCACATGCAATATAAGGCCAGGAGAAAATAAACCAAAAGTTAATTGGAAATTAAATAATCTAATCCTGAAGAATGAATGGGTGAAAGAGCAAATCATAGACACAATCAATAATTTCATCCAGGAGAATGACAATAAGGAGACAACATACCAAAATTTGTGGGATACGGCTAAAGCGGTTATAAGGGGCAACTTTATATCTCTAGATGATTACTTGCATAAAATAGAGAAAGAAAAGATCAACGAATTGGGCTTATTATTAAAAAAAACTAGAAAAAGAACAAATTAAAAACCCTCAATTAAATACCAAATTGGAAATTCTAAAAGTAAAAGGAGAAATTAATAAAATTGAAAATAAGAAAACTATTGAATTAATAAATAAAACTAAGAGTTGGTTCTATGAAAAAACTAACAAAATAGATAAGCCTTTAGTTAATTTGATAAGAAAAAGGAAAGAGGAAAATCAAATTGTTAGTCTCAAGAATGATAAGGGAGAACTCTCCTCCAATGAAGAGGAAATTAGAGTAATAATTAGGAGTTACTTTGCCCAACTTTATGCCAGTAAGTTTGATAATTTAAATGAAATGGAGGAATATCTACAAAAATATAGATTGCCCAGGTTAACAGAAGAGAATATAAATTATTTAAATAGCCCCATATCAGAAAAAGAAATAGAACAAGCTATTAACCAACTCCCTAAGAAAAAATCTCCAGGGCCAGATGGATTTACATGTGAATTCTACCAAACATTCAAAGAACAATTAATTCCAATACTACACAAACTATTTGAGAACATAGGGACAGAAGGTATACTGCCAGAATCCTTCTATGAGACCGATATGGTGCTGATAGCTAAACCAGGTAGGGTGAAAACAGAGAAAGAAAACTATAGACCAATTTCCTTAATGAATATTGATGCAAAAATTTTAAATAAGATATTAGCAATGAGATTACAGAAAGTCATCCCCAGGATAGTACACTATGACCAAGTAGAATTTATACCAGGGATGCAGGGCTGGTTCAATATTAGGAAAACTATCAGCATAATTAATTATATTAATAACCAAACTAACAAAAACCATATGATTATCTCAATAGATGCAGAAAAAGCCTTTGATAAAATCCAACACCCTTTCCTATTAAAAACACTAGAGAGTATAGGAATAAATGGGCTTTTCCTTAAAATGATCAGTAGCATCTATTTAAAACCATCAGCAAGCATCATATGTAATGGAGACAAACTAAAACCATTCCCAATAAGATCAGGAGTGAAACAAGGCTGCCCACTGTCACCATTACTATTTAATATTGTATTAGAAATGTTGGCTTTAGCAATAAGAGAAGAAAAAGAGATAAAAGGAATCAGAGTAGGTAATGAAGAAACCAAATTATCACTCTTTGCAGATGACATGATGGTATACTTAGAGAACCCTAGAGATTCAACTAAAAAACTACTAGAAATAATTCACAACTTTAGCAAAGTGGCAGGATTCAAAATTAATCCACATAAATCATCAGCATTTTTATATATTACCAACAAAGTTCAGCAGCAAGACATACAAAAAGAAATTCCATTCCAAATAGCAGATGATAGGATAAAATATTTGGGAATCTATCTGCCAAGGAAAAGTCAGAAACTATACGAACTGAATTACAAAACACTTTCCACACAAATAAAATCAGACCTAATCAATTGGAAAAATATTAAGTGTTCATGGGTAGGCAGAGCGAACATAATAAAAATGACAATACTATCCAAACTAATCTACTTATTTAGTGCCATACCAATCAAACTCCCAAGAAATTATTTTACAGATCTAGAAAAAATAGTAGCAAAGTTCATTTGGAAGAACAAAAGGTCAAGGATCTCAAGGGGATTAATGAAAAAAAAAAGGCAGATGAAGGTGGCCTTGCTATACCAGATCTAAAACTATATTATAAAGCAGCGGTCATCAAAACTGTTTGGTACTGGCTAAGAAATAGAGCAGTGGATCAGTGGCACAGGATAGGATATCAGGACAATCTAGGCAATAACCTTAACAATCTAGTATTCAATAAACCCAAAGACCCCAGCTTTTGGGATAAATACTCACTTTTTGGCAAAAACTGCTGGGAAAATTGGAAACTAGTGTGGAAGAAATTAGGGCTTGACCCATACCTAACACCACATACCAAGATAAGATCTAAATGGGTTCATGATCTAGAGATAAAGAGGGACTTTGTAAGCAAGTTAGAGAAAAGTAATGTAGTTTATCTCTCAGACCTGTGGAGATGGAATAAATTTATGTCCAAAGAAGACCTGGAACTCCTAATTGAACACCAGATGGATAATTTTGATTATCCTAAGTTAAAAAGTTTCTGTACAAACAAAACAAATGCAGATAAGATTAGGAGGGAAGCATCAAATTGGGAAATCATCTTTACATTTAATGGTTCTGATAAAGGCCTCATTTCTAAAATTTATAGAGAATTGTTTCATATATATAAGAATTCAAGCCACTCTTCAATAGATAAGTGGTCAAGGGATATGAACAGACAATTTTCAGATGATGAAATTAAAACCATCTCTAGTCATATGAAAAGTTGCTCCAAATCACTATTGATCAGAGAAATGCAAATTAAGACAACTCTGAGATACCACTACACACCTGTCAGATTGGCTAAAATGACAGGAAAAGATAACGATGAATGTTGGAGGGGATGTGGGAAGGCTGGGACACTAATACATTGTTGGTGGAACTGTGAACAGATCCAACCATTCTGGAGAGCAATTTGGAGCTATGCTCAAAAAGTTGTCAAACTGTGCATACCCTTTGACCCAGCAGTGTTTCTACTGGGCCTATATCCCAAAGAGATCTTAGAGGAGGGAAAGGGCCCCACATGTGCAA
The DNA here is from genome assembly GCA_023553655.1 of Myrmecobius fasciatus. Classification (NCBI taxonomy): domain Eukaryota; kingdom Metazoa; phylum Chordata; class Mammalia; order Dasyuromorphia; family Myrmecobiidae; genus Myrmecobius; species Myrmecobius fasciatus. The sequence goes on along the minus strand of JAJPUD010004548.1, from coordinate 159,472 downwards.
GAATGTTTGTGGCAGCCCTTTTTGTAGTGGCTAGAAACTGGAAGCTGAAGGGATGCCCATCAATTGGAGAGTGGCTGAATAAATTATGGTGTGTGAATGTTATGGAATATTATTGCTCTGTAAGAAACGACCAGCAGGACGATTTCAGAGAGGCCTGGAAGGACTTGCATGAACTGATGCTGAGTGAAACGAGCAGAATCAGGAGATCATCATACACAGCAACAACAGTATTACATGATGATCAATTCTGATGGACATGGCTCTCTGCAACAAAGAATTGTCTCAAACCAGTTCCAATTGTTCACTGAAGAAAACCATATACACCCAGAGAGAGGGAAATGAAATATGGACCACAACGTAACATTTTCATGATCTCTATTGACATTTGCTTGCATTGTGTTGCCTTTCTCTGATTCTTTTTTTTTTTTTTTGTAGATAGGATTTTTCTTGTACAACCTGTCAAGTACTTCAACATTATTAACATGTAGTAGACTTCCTGCCATCTAGGGGAGGGGAGGGGACTGGGGGTAAAATTTGTAATGGAAAGCTTTGTAAAGATCAATGTTGGGGAACTACCCATACATATGTTATACAAATAAAAAGCTTTAATTTAAAAAAATAATAATAAAATAAAATAATAATAAAAATAAATAAATAAACAAATAAACAAACAAACAAACAAACAAATAAATAAATAAATAAATATGGATTGAAATATAGACTCCTGCTCTTTGTTAGAATATACACAAGAAAGATTGGTAAGAATGTTTAGAGCCTTGCAAATATAATAAAAAGGGGTTTAATTGCAAAGGAAAGAGAAGGAAAAAATTGCTCCATATAATGTGGCAGCTGAAAAGATACTCTAAAATCAAAGAATCAGAATTGAAGAAAGGAGACTGCCTTAGGATTCTATATAAAAATGCACAAAGAATGGGCAAAATGACCTGAAGATCCTAAGGCTAAGAGTCAAATTTGCCATTATCTAATAATCTAATAATCTAGTTTTACAAATTTTGGAATATGACCTTTCCTAGCTCTCATCATCTCACAGGTGGTCTCTGCCTAATCTCTCCTACTCCAATCTGTCACTCAGCTGCCAAGGTGATTTATCTAAATCATGTCTGGCAATGACAACTTTCTTCTCAAGGAGCTCTAGGGACTCCCTTTTATCTCCAAGACTGAATAGAATTCCCTCTTGTTGGCATGTAACGCTCCTATTAACTTGGCTCCTTCCTACCTCTTGAGTCTCCTTGCACAATATGTACTCTGTGATCCAGCCACATTGCCCTACTGGCACTTTCTGGAACATGGCAGTCTGTCTCCTGGCTATTTTTGCATTGACTGGTCCCCATGTGGGGAATGCCATTCCCTTCCCCTTCACCCTTTAGTTTTCTTGGATTCCTGCAAGACCCAGCTCAAATTGTCCTTCCTAAAGAAGGCCTTTCCTAGCCGCCTATCTACCTGCTCATGCCTTCCACTTAAAATTGGCTTCTATTTTCACTGTGTATAACAAAACCCTCCTTCACTTAAATACTATTAACTTGCATATCCTGGTATCACCTCCCTGTCTTGATTCTCTTTGAGAACAAAGGACAAAACAATATAACAAAGCCACTACAAGGTTTCATAAACTTTTTCCACTCAATCCCTTTTCACCTAAGAAATTTTTATGCAAATCTAGGTATATATACATATATACATATATATATATTATTTGTTTTATATGTATATATAAAACAAATAAAAAATTTGCTGATAATAAATCAATTTTTTCATGTCCCTCACATTAACTTGTATAGCTCCATATGGGCTAGCAACCCACAGTTTAAATTTTGATTTAAGGGAATATCTAGGGCCTCTATGCTCATTTCTCCCTTATCTCTGCTCATGCTTCCCTAGACTTTCCCCCTCCATCTCAGCAATCTTTTGATAATTGATACCTTCATCTTCCAATTCCTGCCCAGAATCACCATTTAAGGGGGTACCATGCCATCTATGGTTGTTTCTTTTCTTACACATCTTCAGAATTTTTCAATTTCTTCCTCTTCACACTGTCCAACTTGTCTTTTTATATTTTTCTCTTCCCCCATTAGACTATAAAGTCCTTAAAGAGAGGAATTGTAAATTTTTTAGGCTTATATTTGAATTCCTAGCACTTAACACAGTGCTCGACACACAGCAAACACCCCATAGATGTTTTAGATTCAGGATATCCCAAAAGTCTTCAGGCAGTCTCAAACTTTAATAGTTTAAAATTGTTTTTAAGAACTTAAAACTGCACTAAGACTTTTGGGGCCCCTCTGTGAATCGATCTTATTTGTATAGTATCTTCTCCATTAAAATGTGGGTTTCTCTATAACAAAGCTTTTTAAACTGTGATTGGGACCCTACATGAGGTCATATGATTATATGTGGGGGGTCACAAAATTATGATTTATTATCAAGAAATGTTTGATTTGTATACCTGTTTTATATACCTTTATTCTTGGGGTCACATAAAAATTTCTCGGGTCAAAAGGCCCTTCCATACCAGTGGAAAAAATTTAAGAAGCCCTGAGCTAAGGCAGGGGCTGGTTATTTACCTTTCTTTCTAGCTCCAGTCCTCAGTACAGTGCTTAGACACAATAAGGACTTAATAAATTCTTGTTGACTGACTAACCAACTAACCTTGAGCATCTGATTTACTCCTGTAGCCTCAGTCTCTTTTTGGCTATAGCAGCTAAGTTCTTCTGAACTCCAAACATACATCTCCAGCCCTTCACAGGCTGCCGTTTCTGCCTAGATGTCTAGTTGACATCTAAACACATCCGGTCTGGAATTAAGCTTATTCTCTTCTCTATTAGCCTTGTTCTTCCTTTTGACTTAATGGTTTCTGTCCATGCTGCCATTATTACCTAATCTTCCTTCTTCAAAGCTCTTTTTCAATTACTCCCTTTCTCTCACCTTGAATATATAGTGAATTATCAAATCCTTTTAATTCAACATCTGCACTAACTTTCCTGTCTATACATGTTCTCCTTTCACTCCTCACCACCCTCACATTATTGTTATTTATTATATCTATATGGACTACTATAAATCTTCCTTCCTTTTCCCTTGAATCCACCCAACAGAATGTTTCCGTGTTAATCTTACTTATGCAGCAATTTTACCAAATTGATCTCCTTTATCTTATTCCTTAAACTCAGTGACTCAGAGAAAGTGAGCTACTCTTTGTCACCTAAAAATATTGTGACATTTCTGCTGTCCTCCATTCTTGGAATGACCTCTTTGTCCCTTTTGCTAGTTAAATTTATCATAAACTTACTTTAAATATTAACTCCCACTAGTTTTCCCCATCAGACTCACTTCAGTCTTTGAAACATTTAGCACCTGGAACATGGCCTGCTCAATAATAGGATTTGCTCTGGATATCAACTAGATTTCCTATTCCTAGGGTACTGGATGCCAGTCACTCCTTAGTTCTACTCTTTCATGGGTAATTCCCAGGTATATTTCTCTTTTCTAAGAGTATAAATTTGTTTTTTCAATCAGGTCACTCACTTCATTGCCTCAATCTATTCATTAACTCCTAGTTTAAAGACTCCACCATTCCTAAGGATATTAATTTATAAAGCATTTTATAATACTAGTTATGTATGAGGGAAACTGGGAGTCCTCAAATGCCAAAATGAGGGCTATGAACCAGTTAAAATTTCAACAAAACTCACAGCCTCCTCCAGGTCTTGGTTAATCAGGACCAGCAGTCCCAACATGCTTCTTACCAAAGATAGCTTTTTAGCTTTTTTTTTTTTCTTGCAGGTTTTTTTTTTAAATCAACTTGTTTAGGATACAAATAAATCATTCTCCTTTCCCTACTTCCATTTCTCCCTTCTATTCATTTTAGTCCAATCTAAATTTGATGGTCATCTGGTTCCTTTTATATAAGGTTAAATGGAATAGGGGGAGAAAATGAGAGTAAATTGGTTGCAATGATAGGAAGAGACAAACCAAGTATTTCTCTTTCCTGTGCTTCTTCATGGATAACAAGAAAGTAACTCAATGGCAATGGGTAAAGCAACTTTCTCGAAGGGGGCCTGAAGAGAGGATTAAAAGCACTGCAGACTGGGCACGGAGGCACAGGGTCTGGTGGCCACTACCTCTACTTCTCCCAGCTCAGCTAGCTCCATTTTGACTATCCCTGGTCATCAGCATCCATTCCTCCCTGCCCTGTGCATCCTGTTACACAGTGATAAGTCCTGATCCACAGGGATGCTGAGCAGTGCCTGACTGCTCAGGCTTCTCAGTGACCCTTAACTCCACTCTGCCAGTTTGCCAAGGTCAAATTCAAGGGCATTTTAGGAAACTCAGGGAAATGTCAATGGCCAAACATTTCCTGTGCCTTGAGTTTCCATGGTAACAACTCTAAGGGTAGGAAGAGCTCAAATTACAGATTAAAGATAAAAGCAGGAATACTAATTACTTTTAGGAGCACAGACTTTGAGCACATTCATTTAATCCCTAGACTCATTCCCTCCTAAACAGCAAAAACTCTTCTGGTTTAAACCCAGTGCACCCAACCCCCATTTCAGCATACACCCGTGTCTGGGTCATGAAATCACAGGGATCAGGATCTTTTCACAACTCTCTCTGTTCCCTGTAAAATCGAAGCTGGATAAATTCATCTAGCACAAAGCTCATTTAAACAGTGCTCTCAAATTCAAGTAGAAAGAGGGGACACTAACCCATATATAGGGAACTCTGGGAGTCAAATATTGACATCTTCAAAATGTCATTTTATTTATTTTAATTGCACTTTACTTTGTTAAGTATTTCCTAATTACATTTTAATCTCATTTGGGCTATACTTGGGAAAGTCAAAGGTCACATATATTGCCCACAAATTCGGGATATCTCTCCTACATAGGTGCATGGGCAAACAAAATGCAAAATGTGCCTAGGAACCCTCTGGGAAGTCTTGGGGTTAATGTTCTTCAATTCAAATCAGCTCTCTATCTCTGAAACAAAACTTGTGGGTTTCTCCATAGTCAATTGACCATTGCCTGAAATGAGACCTTTTAATCAATTAGAGAACATTTATTAAATATCTATTATGTGACAGGTACTGTGATAAGCTTTCTGGATACAAAGATCTAAAAGAAACAGCTTTTACCCTCCAAAAGCTGGTATTCTATCAGAGGAGACATGTATATATGTGTATATAAGATAAGGTGGTTGGGGCACAGAATTTAAGAAAGTTTCCATGTAAAGAGTGACCTTTAAAATAAGTGTGGAAGGAAGCAAAGAATTCTACAAGGCAGAGGAGAGGAAGAAATGAATTCCAACTCTGGTTAACTAATGCAAAGGCAAGGAGAAACAAGATAAAGTATCAGTTATGAGGTAAAGAAAGGCTAGTTTGGTTGAAATATGGAGTTCAGGAAGGGGAGTGACATTATATATATATACAGTGTGTATATATATATATATACATATATATGTGTGTGTGTGTGTGTATGTATATGTGTGTATACCTGTATACATATATACATATACCTGTACATAGATATGTATATATGTATACAAATGTATATATACATTTCTATATAGATACATAGATATATAGATATACATATGTATATGTGTATATACATATCTATATATATAATATTTACTGGAAGTAACAATGTATCTAAGGTATGTGATTTATATTTACAATTACTATGAATATGATATACCCCTGGCTATGAGAGGAAATGTTCTTTTAGGCTCTTACACAAAGAGCCAAATGGAATATTGTAGAGTTCATGGTTTGTAGCAACAACTGCAGCTGGCTTTCTAAAGGGTTCTTCTCCCTGTGAAGTCAGGGAGAGTAGGAGTACATTAACTTTGATCAGTGAGGAATCAATGGGAAAGACTGAAAGTTCTACCTTTTATTTTTTTTAAGAATTATCTCAATTGTTACTTTATAAAAAACATAAAAAGAATTCTATAAAGAATCTGAGAGTTAGCAGTTTGTAAGTACAGTTCTGGAGAGACTTTGCCTATGGTGACTGAAAAGAGGAGAAATGAAAAGGTCTAAAATAGAATTTCTTGAGAGAGCTTCTAACAAGAACTTGTGATCGTGAGAGTTGGATGAGATTTTAGTTTCCACGGGTAGGTAAAAAAGAAAGAAACAAACAAACAAACAAACAAAGAAAAAGAGAGAAAGAGAGAGAGAAAGGGAGAAAGAGAGAGAAAGAAACAGAGAAAAAGAGGGAAAGAAAGGAAGAAAGAAAGAAAGAGAAAGAGAGAGAAAGAAAGAAAGAAAGAAAGAAAGAAAGAAAGAAAGAAAGAAAGAAAGAAAGAAAGAAAGAAAGAAAGAAAGAAAGAAAGAAAGAGAAAGAAAGAAAGAAAGAAAGAAAGAAAGAAAGAAAGAAAGAAAGAAAGAAAGAAAGAAAGAAAGAAAGAAAGAAAGAAAGAAAGAAAGAAA